>SNQJ01S0220721.1:14839-30028 GCA_010110895.2 Picea sitchensis | reverse complement strand
AGCCATGAATTTGAATCAGAACTGTCTTCTATTAATTCAAAACATCTGTACATGGATGTTCTTCACAATTTTCTCTGCATGCTCTTCTCTCCTGAATGCTTGATAATGGCTAATGTTACAATGATACAATGAGGGTGTCTATATCCATTTTCCCTCCTTCCATCTAAAAATGTCTAATCTGGAAAATAAAATCCTATCTACCTGCATTAAATCTATTAAATGCCTCCTATCTAGTTCAGACAAGAGCATATGGCTCGAGGTATGATAAAATACACAAAAGGTGCTCCTTCATAAAGGATCATTTAAAAACTTGTGCTACAATCCCAAAGCACTTTTTAAAATTTTGGGTTTGTTTATCCAGCTGAACTTTCGCTTGATGTGCTGGCTCGCTTGCTGAGTTGGCGATGCTCCTGCATCATACTCCTCGGCTTGAAAACTTTCATGGGCTCCTGTCCATGAGCTCCTGCATGGTCTGTCCATGCTTTTGAATTACTGCTTCTGTCTCCCAGCTAGCATCTTCCACTGGATGGTTCTTCCATTTCACCAGATACTCGAAGTATTGCTTCCGTCTGGTATTTTTGCTCACCCTCTTGTCAAGTATACGCTCCATCTGTGTCTTTTCTGCAATCGGCATTTGTTTCTGCCAGTAAACCTCTGGTTGTTCATCACTCCTAGTTCTTGCTTCTTCATCCTTATATGGATATAAGTCTGAGACATTGAATGTCGGAGATATTCCAATCTCATCTGGCAACTCAATCTCATAAGCATTTTCTCCCAGTTTCTTTAGGACTTTGCATGGCCCAATTTTCTTCATCTTCAGCTTGTTGTGTGTTCCCCTTGGGAACCTTTCCTTCCTCAGATGTGCCAGAACTATATCCCCAACCTCGAATTGAAGTTGTCTCCGATGCTGATCTATTTTGCGCTTATATTCTTGGTTTGATTTCAACAATCGTTGTTTCATCCTGCTGTGAAGTTCTTCCATCGCCTCTGCGAATTCTTCAGTTCTTGCGCTCTTGGTCATTATCTACTCTGAGTCCCTCAGTTTAGATACTCCTCTCGGATGCCTGCCATATACAATATCAATTGGACTTTTTCCTGTGCTTCTGTTCACTGAATCATTGTACGCAAACTCTGCCTGTGGCAACACATTGTCCCAACTGCCGTGGTGCTCTGTCACCAAGCTTCTTAATAAATCTCCCAGACTCCTATTTACAACCTCTGTTTTCCCATCCGTCTGAGGATGATAGGAAGAACTAAACATTAAGTTAGTTCCCATATTCTTCCAGAGTGTCCTCCAGAAATGTCCAATGAACTTCGTATCCCTGTCTGATACTATACTTCTGGGTAAACCATGAAGTCTAACAATCTCCTTGAAGAACAAATTCGCGATATGAGTCGCATCGCTGGTCTTCTGGCATGGAATAAAATGTGCCATTTTGGAAAACCTGTCAACCACTACAAAGATTGAATCATGTCCTCTTTGCATCCTTGGCAATCCCAATATGAAATCCATGCTGATTTCATCCCACGGCTTTTCAGGTATGGGTAACGATTGGTAGAATCCTGCATTCTGCTTCCTACCCTTCGACTGCTGGCAAATTCTGCACCTGTCAACAAACTTCTTGACATATGTTCGCATCTTCGGCCAGAAGTATGCTTTGCTCAGCTTTGCAAACGTCTTGTCGTGGCCAAAATGCCCTGCTAATCCGCCACTATGCTTTTCTTTTAGTAGATTCTCCCTCATGGAGCAATTTGGAATGCATAACTGATTTCCTCTGAACAACAGTCCACTTTGGATCATGTAATCCATCCATGGGGTTCTATCTCTGAGAACTGGATTCTTAGCTGCTTCATATGCCTCTGCAAAATCAGCATCACCTGCATACATATCCTTAAGGTTTTCAAAACCCAATGTCTTGACTCTGAACTCTTGTAGCAACAAACACTTCCTGCTCAAAGCATCAGCCACTTTGTTAGCAGTACCTGAAATGTGTTTAATTACAAACATAAAATTCTTCATATACTCTACCCATTTAGCATGTTTCTGATTCAACTTCTCTTGCTGAGTCACGAACTGCAATGCATGATTATCACTATATAGAACAAATTCTTTCGGGATCAAGTAATTCCTCCACTTCTTCAATGCCTGTATGATAACATAAAATTCTTTATCATACGTTGAGTACTTTACTTTTGCCTCATCCAACTTCTCTCTGAAATAGGAAATTGGTCTATCCTCCTGGCTCAAGACCGCTCCTATGGCAAAGCCACTTGCGTCACATTTTACTTGGAACACCTTTTTAAAATCCGAAAACACCAACACTGGTCGTTCCGTGATCTTCTGCTTCAACAGATTGAAGCTCTTTTCTACCTCTTCAGTCCAATGAAAAGATTTATGTCTTTTCTTGACTGTGTCCATCATCACTGCGCTAATTCCACTGAAATTCCTAATGAATTTTCTGTAGAAACTAGCCAGTCCATGGAAACTTCTCACCTCGAAAACATTTCTCGGTGATGGCCAACTTTTTATCATCTCCACTTTACTTGGATCCATCTTCAATTCATTTGTCGATATGACAAACCCCAAGTAAATGAGCTCTCTCTTCATAAATGAAGACTTCCTCACATTGATCAACAACTTCTCTTGCTGTAGCTTCTTCATTACTGCAGCTAAATGCTTCAGATGTTCTTCTTTTGTTTTGCTGAAAATCAAGATGTCATCTAAATAAACAATGACAAACTTACCAATGAACTCCTTCGACACTTCATTCATCAGCATCATGAATGTACTCGGCGCATTCGTCAAACCAAACAGCATGACTAGCCATTCGTACAACCCTTCATTGGTTTTGAAGGTTGTCTTCCACTCATCGCCTTCCCTCATGCGAATCTGATGGTATCCGCTTTTCAAATCAACCTTTGAAAAAAGTTTGGCTCCACTTAGACAGTCCATCAAGTCATCCATCCATGGCAATGGAAATTTGTACCTGATGGTTATCTTATTGATGGCTCTGGAATCTGTACACATTCTCCAACCTCCCTCCTTCTTTGGACTTAGTACCATTGGAACGACACACGGACTTAAACTCTCCCTGATCAGTCCTTTATCCAACAGTTCTTGCACCTGTCTTTTGACCTCCTCATTCTCCTGCGGCATCAACTTGTACGTTGCTTTGTTTGGAAAACTAGCGCCTGGTATGAGGTCTATATAATGGCTCACGCTCCTCATCGGTGGCAACGAATGAGGAAATTCATCCACCACTATATCAGCGAACTCTTCCAGCAGTTCCTGAATTTCTTTCGGCAAGTCATCCACTCTTGTGCTAGTCAAAACAACTTTCGGTTTCCTGACCACAAAGAATTGTGGATCCTCCTTCTTCTTTACCTCTGCCAGAAGTTCCTTCCCACTCATGAGAAGTACCCTATTTTTCACTTCCGGTTTCACCTCCTTATCCTTTATCGAAAGTAACATGTGTGTTCTCCCATTCTTCTCCAAAGTATACGTATTCATATTCCCATCATGAACTACGTTCCTGTCATATTTCCATGGTTTGCCTAGCAATAGATGACATACATCCATAGGAATAACATCAAAGAGTATTTTATCATTATATCCTCCTATCTTGATGTCAACTAAGCACTGTTTAGTGACACTTACCTGATGTCCCTTCTGTAGCCATGAGACTTTGTATGGACTCGGGTGATCAGTTGTCTCCAGTTCTAGTTTCTCCACCATCTCGGTTGAAACGAGATTGTCTGTGCTTCCACTGTCCACAATGACCTTGCATTTCCTGTCTTTGGTCTTACATGTGGTTTGGAAAAGTCTGCTTCTTTGAGTTGTGTCCTCCACCTCCTTCTCGGGTGTTAAGAGAACCTTACGCATCATCAATGACCTTCCGTCTTCTGTGTCTTCTGCTTCAACATTTCGCCTCTGTGCTTCAGCGATGTGAGCTTCTCCTCCATCCTTCTTCCTGTCTGGACAGTCAACTGCCTTGTGCCCATTCTTCCCACATGTGTAGCATGTGATGATTCCTCCTCTGCCTCTTCCTCTACCTCTAGTACGAGGAAAAGTACTATTATCAGCGTATCCTCCGCTCTGTTCTACCTGTTGCCATTGTTGTTCAGCATGCTAGCCTCGCTGAGAAATTCCACCTCTTTTTTTTCTTGTCTGAGGCTTCTTCCAGTCATCCTTATATTTCTAGAACCTATCTTGGACAACTGATTTACCTTTCGGCTGGCTCCTACCTCTGCCTCGCTGTGCTGGCTTACGGCTTAGCTTTTCCTCAACTTTCAATGCCATATGATATGCATCCTCAACCGTTCTAATGGTTGTCATACTCATTTCATCCTGGATATCGTATCTTAAGCCATTCATATACCTGAAAACTTTTTCATCATTGCTCTCCCGATGACCTGCTTTGATATTAAGCTTGTAGAATTCCTCGGTATACTCCTTCATCGTCATCAACTTCTGTCTCAGGTTCTGCATTCTCCTGAACAGTGTGATATGATAATCCCTTGGGATGAACTTTGCCTTCATCTTCACAATCATTTGATCCCAGCTTTTGATCTTTTGCTTGCCTTTGGAATTTTTATCTACTTGAAGCTCGTCCCACCATAGTGTTGCGTGTCCCTTCAATTTCGTGACAGCATGCCTGACCTTCTTATCCTCTTCTATATCCTCATAATCGAAGTAAGTGTCAAGAGCTCTAATCCAATCCAACAGCTCTTCTACATCCAGACTCCCTTCATAAGTTGGAATGTCCATCTTGGTCTTTGAACTCATTCGAGCGATAGCCTTAATTAACCGCTCATTGGATGCATCTTCGACTGCAACTTCTCCTTGTTGTTCGGATTCAACGTCGCCTTCAGAGTCGCTCAGATCTCCCGCACTTGCTGTGCGTCTCTACGCTGCCTCCATATCTTCCAATCTCACTTTGAGATCGCATATTTGCCTTTCCATATCTGTATTCTATGCCTGTCTACCTCGGCCTCTCTGGTTTCCCCTATCCTCCGGATCGGGTGATTTCCTTTCCCTTCTCGACAGCATGGTGAATTCTTCTCTTTCTCTCTGTCGCAGAAAACAAAGAGCTAAACCTGATCTGATAAGGAGTCTGATACACAACTTTCTTCCTCTTTCTCCCTCTGTCTGAAGTATACAAACAGAGACTCGCTCTGATACCACTCTGACGCAGCATGCACCACCCAGGGCACGTCTGCTCCCACCAGGACCTTCTCTTCCTTAGGCCCGAAGAGATAAGTTACTCTTCAAATCCCCTATCGGGAATCTTCTACATCCACAGGATGTTCTTTACGATCTCCCTACTATCTTATCGGGAAATTGGACGTCGCTTGAGCGTGAGCCCTACACTCGGGTCTCACAATCCCCGAAAACCGATGAACTATCCACTTCACGCTTTCCTTGCTTCGGTCAGGAATATTACCCTATCGGGAAATCGGCCTTTACAAGGTCGTGAAGCACAGCTCCTATGAATTCCTGAATTTCAATCTCCGATAATATCTCTGTACCCTTTAGCCCCGGCTAACTCCTCTCACATGTGACCTATGACCCGCGAGACCACGGTCCTTCACCCCTATCAGGATTTCGAAATTCACGAGTTTGAACAGCGTAGAACTCACACCTTTGGGTTCTTTGATCCCCGACTTCTGATGCCACATGTCCTCTGCTCCGACGCCTGTGGCCCATGCTGCAATGGTGATCAGGAATTCACGATTCCTGTTGCACGATTTCGCTGACCCTTCCAAGTCCCGATCTTCGATATGGGATGACACCTGTCGAATAACAAATGCTATAGCTGTGGGACCCGTCGCAGTTCGAAGTTTTGTGACTCCTCCCGTTGTGATCCTCTCATCTCTAGGAATCCCAAATTGTCGATCCCCGACACGCCATAATCTCTCACCACGCATCCCTGTTGTGATCAACGACCCTGATCTTTTCGAGAAATCGCTACTCGCGATTTCATGCACAAGACTATAGGCTCCAGAAGTTTCGATTCTCCGATGAGCCAAGTTCCACTGACTCTCCTGCTCTTTGACACGTGTCTCACCGAAAGCAATGGCTGAGATCCTTTCAGAAAGTCACAAGTCGTGATTTCTCCCTGTGAGAATTCTATGTCACTGGGGACTCCAATTCTCCGATGAGTCGAATCCCGATGAGCTCTAGCTCCTTCCCTGCACGCTAAAGCTTAAACCGTGTGCATATTCTACTAGATCTGACCGTTGTCGGGACTTCACCAATCTTCCTTATGAATCCTGACCATCGATTCCTCTTCCTTGAGGATTTCTTCAGAAGACTAAAGCTCCTTTCTCAGAACTTATTCTCTGACGCTTATGCTTGCAACTCCTGCTCGAATCTTCTTCGCACAAATCTCCTGTGCTATCCTGTAAGGATTATCATGAAGGTTCTACACCTCCTGAGCTTGTCAACTCTAACTCTCTTAGAGGAACCTGTGCGCCCTCCTTGCGCTCAATATTCAACAACTTCAAATGTTGAATACTTCAGACTTTGTGCAACTCCTGCAGTAGCAGTCTTCAATCTCCTCTACTCAGATTGGCAACTGAAACTTCTTCTTCAGCCTACACCTCTCTTGTATGGCTTCAACAACCCAAATCAACTTCTGGGTGAATGAGAACAAAAGTCAATCTACTGGGCCTTCATCAATGCACTCCTTGTGGATGAATTCAACTGCACTCTTTGCAGGAATCTCCTGGCTCAGATAGAGAAACAATTGAAACTTATCCTCTTTCAGACTTCAGGTTAAACCATGAAATCACATGCACATCATATACAAAGCAAATGCATAACCAGAAAACAAACATTCATGAGCACATAAACCACATACACAGAGAAACAACACCAGCCATGAATTTGAATCAGAACTGTCTTCTATTAATTCAAAACATCTGTACATGGGTGTTCTTCACAATTTTCTCTGCATACTCTTCTCTCCTGAATGATTGATAATGGATAATTTTACAATGATACATTGATGGTGTCTATATCCATTTTCCCTCCTTCCATCTAAAACTGTCTAATCTGGAAAATAAAATCCTATCTACCTGCATTAAATCTATTAAATGCCTCCTATCTACTTCAGACAAGAGCGTGTGGCTCGAGGTCTGATACAATAGACAAAAGGCACTCCTTCATAAAGGATCATTTAAAAACTTGCGCTACAATCCCAAAGCACTTTTTAAAATTTTGGGTTTGTTTATCCAGCTAAACTTTCGCTTGCTGAGTTGGCGATGCTCCTGCATCAATTTGACTCAAGGTCTAGCTAGCTTACAAAGTATCAAATTTTAATTTCAGGTTGATAACCTAAATATGAAATGAATACAAGAATCATTTTATATTGTCGCAAGAGAGACGAATGTAAATAATCTTGCGACGAATTAGTTATACTATCGACGAAAAAAGTTCGTCGATAGTATAGATAATTCGTCACAAGAATATTATGTCTAATTTGAATGGTGTTAAATGGTTTGGAAGGAGTGTAGGGATTATATTATGGTGCAATGTAGTTTATTCTATAATAAAAATCTCTATTCCAAACCTCAAAATGGATAGTACCATATCTTGTTCATAAGACAAATATTATTTCTATGTTTCCTTTGTGGTGGCTCAAGCCCTCGCTACACATGATGCCTGACAATGAAATGTAAAAAATTGACTATTGAATGATAGTGTTATGCCACCCATGTTTAAGGAAAGAACTTGAGGTTCTTAGGTCCTATTTGAATCTTCTTATAATTTAGATTCATTACATAGTCCTTGAAAAAAGACAAAAGACTTATGTAGCGGATATTAATTTCATCTTCGTGTGGGACATTTTATGACATTAGTATGTTTTGTACAAAAATAATGGATCTTGGGGACTACAACATGGTCAAGGAATGAGGAAAAAGGAATAGGGAAAAAGGAATGAGGAACGAGGAACACAAAACAAGAAACAAGGAATGGAAATTGTACGAGGACTAAACATCGACAACAGTGACCTGTGAATGGGGCCAACGTTGAAAGTTTTTCAAATAGTTTCTGTATGCACTGAAATTTTTCATGGATTGACTATTCACATTCCTTAACTATATGGTAGGGTTTCTAGACTCAAATTTGAATCAAACGCCCACTTTCTTCCATCATCAATTCATAATGTAAACCATAAACCCTAATTTTCTTTCAAAGTACACAATTTGGTTGATGCAAGTTTTAAGTTTTTGTCATCCTTCCTTCATTTTTATTTTAGGTTCTACATTAATGTATATACAATTTATCCATGTCATATTTGTGATGAAAAATCCTTCTTTTTCGTTAATTTCTTAATCAACACCATAAAATTACTAGAGGCGGGCAATAGTGACATGTGAATGGGGCCAACGTTGAAATTTGTTCAAACTGTATCTGTATGCATTGAAAATTGACTTGGATAGACTATTCACATGCCTTAATGATATGGGAAGGTTTCTAGACTCAAATTTCTCTCACACATGAACTTTCTTCCATCATCATATCATAATGGAAACCATAAAACCTATTTTTCATATGTTCTAGTAGATATGTTAATGATTCCAAATTTCATATTTGTATTTGACTCAAGGTCCAACTAGATTGCAAAGTATCAAATTTTAATTTCAATTTGATCAACCAGATATTAAATGAATCCAAGAATTATTTGATATCGTCACAAGAGAGACGAATGTAAATAATCTTGGGACAAATTAGCTATACTATCAACGAAAAAAGTTCGTTGATAGTATAGATAATTTGTCGGAAGAATATTGTGTCTAATTTGAATGGTGTTACATGGTTTGCAAGGTGTGTAGGAATTATATTATGGCGCAATGTAGTGTAGTCTATAAGAACAATATCTATGCCAAACCTCAAAATGGATAGTACCATATCTTGTTCATAAGACAAATATTCTTTGTATGTTTCCTTTGTCGTGCCTCAAGCCCTCGCTACACATGATGCCTATCAATTAAATGTAACAATTTGAATATTGAATGATATTGTTATGTCACCCATGGTTAAGGAAATAAATTAAGGTTCTTAGGTCCTATTTGAATCTTCTTAGAATTTATATTCATTACATAGTCCTTGAAAAAAGACAAAAGACTTATGTATCGAATATTAATTTGGTCTTCGTGTGGGACATTTTATTCCATTAGTATGTTTTGTACAAAAATAATGGATCTTGGGGACTACACCATGGTCAAGGAATGAAGAACAAGGAACATATAACAAGGAACAAGGAATTAAAATTTTACGAGGACTAGACACCAACAACAGTGACGTGTGAATGGGGCCAACGTTGAAATTTTTTCAAACAGTTTCTGTATGCACTAAAATTTTTCATGGATAGACTATTCACTTGCCTTAACAATATGTGAGGGTTTTTGGACTCAAATTTGAATGACACACCCAATTTATTCCATCATCAATTCATCATGTAAACCATAAACCCTAATTTTCTTTCAAAGTACACAAATTGGTTGACGCAAGTTTTAAGTTTTCGTCAGTCTTTCTTCATTTTCATTTCAGGTTCTACATTAATGTATATAAAATATATCTGTGTCCTGGTTGTGATGAAAAATGTCTCTTTTTTGTTGATTTCTTAATGAACACCATAAAAATACTAGAGGCGGGCAACAATGACATGTGAATGGGGCCAACGTTGAAATTTTTTCAAACTGTATTTGTATGCACCGAAATTTGACCTGGATAGACTATTTGCATTCCTTAATGATATGGGAGGGTTTCTAAACTCAAATTTCACTCACACAACCACTTTCTTCCATCATCATATCATCATGGAAACCATAAACCCTATTTTTCATATGTTCTAGTACATATGTTAATGATTCCAAATTTCATATTTGTATTTGATTCAAGGTCCAACTAGCTTGAAAAGTATCAAATTTTAATTTCATGTTGATAAACCAAATATGAAATGAATCCAAGAATCATTTGATATCATCGCAAGAGAGACAAATGTAAATAATCTTGCAATGAATTACCTATATTATCGACGACAAAAGTTTGTCAATAGTATAGCTAATTCGTCGCAAGAATATTGTGTTTAATTTGAATGGTGTTACATGGTTTGCAAGGAGTGTAGGGATTATATTATGGTGCAATGTATTTTATTCTATAATAAAATTATCTATGCCAAACCTCAAAATGGATAGTACCAAATCTTGTTCATAAGACAAATATTCTTTGTATGTTTCCTTTGTGCTGGCTCAAGCCCTCACTACACATGATGCCTGACAATGAAATGTAACAATTTGACTATTGAATGATAATGTTATGTCACCCATGGTTAAGTAAACAACTTAAGGTTCTTAGGTCCTATTTGAATCTTCTTATAATTGAGATTCGTTACATAGTCCTTGAAAAAAGACAAAAGACTTATGTAGCGGATATTAATTTGGTCTTCGTGTGGGACATTTTTTGCCATTAGTATGTTTTGTACAAAAATAATGGATCTTGGGGAATAAACCATGGTCAAGGAATGAGGAAAAAGGAACAAGGAACAAGGAATAAGGAATGGGGAACGAGGAACATAGAACAAGGAATAAGGAACAAAAATTGTACGAGGACTAGACACTGGTAACAGTGACCTATCTATGGGGCCAACTTTGAAATTTTTTCAAACAGTTTCTGTATGCACTGAAAATTTTCATGGATAGAATATTCACATGCCTTAACTATATGGGAGGTTTTATGGACTCAAATTTGAATAACACACCCACTTTATTCCATCATCAATTCATCATGTAAACCATAAACCCTAATTTTCTTTCAAAGTACAGAATTTGGTTGATGGAAGTTTTAAGTTTTCATAAGTCTTTCTTCATTTTTCTTTCAGGTTCTACATTAATGTATATACAATGTATATTTTTCATATTTGTGATGAAAAATCCCTCTTTTTCATTGATTTCTAATCAACACCATAAAAATACTAGAGGCGGGCAACCGTGACATGTGAATGGGGCCAACATTGAAATTTGTTCAAACTGTATCTGTATGCATTGAAATTTGACCTGGATAGAATATTCACATGCATTAACGATATGGGAGGGTTTCTGGACTCAAATTTCACTCACACGCCCACTTTCTTCCACCATCATATCATCATGGAAACCATAAACCCTATTTTTCATATGTTCTAGTAGATATGTTAATGATTCCAAATTTCATATTTGTATTTGACTCAAGGTCCAACTAGCTTGAAAAGTATCAAATTTTAATTTCAAGTTGATAAATGAAATATGAAATGAATCCAAGCATCGTTTTATATCATCGCAAGAGAGGCAAATGTAAATAATCTTGCGACGAATTAGCTATACTATAGACGAAAAAAGTTCGTCAATAGTATAAGTAATTCGTCGCAATAATATTGTGTCTAATTTGAATGGTGTTGCATGGGTTGTAAGGAGTGTAGGGATTATATTATGGTGCAATGTAGTGTATTCTATAATAAAAATCTCTATTCCAAACCTCAAAATGGATAGTACCATATCTTGTTCATAAGACAAATATTCTTTGTATGTTTACTTTGTGCTGGCTCAGGCCCTTGCTGCACATGATGCCTGACAATGAAATGTAACAATTTGACTATTGAATGATAGTGTTATGTCACCCATGGTTAAGGAAATAAATTAAGGTTCTTAGATCCTATTTTAATCTTCTTAGAATTGATATTCGTTACATAGTCCTTGAAAAAAGACAAAAGACTTATGTAGTGGATACTAATTTGGTCTTTGTGTGGGACATTTTATGCCATTAGTATGTTTTGTACAAAAATAATGGATCTTGGGGAATACACCATGGTTAAGGAACGAGGAACAAGGAACAAGGAACAAGGAACAAGGAACAAGGAATGAGGAACAAGGAACACATAACAAGGAACAAGAAAGGAAAATTGTACAAGGACTAGACACCGACAACAATGACTTATGAATGGGGCGTACATTGAAATTTTTTCAAACAGTTTATGTATGCATTGAAATTTGGATAGACTATTCACATTCCTTAACTATATGTGAGGGTTTCTGGACTCAAATTTGAATGACACACCCACTTTCTTCCATTATCATTTCATAATGTAAAACATAAACCCTAATTTTCTTTCAAAGTACATAATTTGGTTGACGTAAGTTTTAGGTTTTCGTCAGTATTTCTAATTCATTTTTCTTTCAAGTTCTACATTAATGTATATAAAATGTAATTGTGTCATAATTTTTATGAAAAATTTGTCTTTCTCATTGATTTCTTAATAAACAACTTAAAAATACTAGAGGCAGGCAACAGTGACATGTGAATGGGGCCAACGCTGAAATTTTTTCAAACTGTATCTGTATGCATTGAAATTTGAACTGGTTAGACTATTCACATACATTAACGATATGGGAGGGTTTCTGGACTCAAATTTCACTCACACACCCACTTTCTTCCATAATCATATCATAATGCAACCATAAACCCTATTTTTCTTATGTTCTAGTAGATATGTTAATGATTCCAAATTTCATATTTTTATTTGACTCAAGGTCCAACTATCTTGAAAAGTATCAAATTTTAAGTTCAAGTTGATAAAAAAAATATGAAATGAATCCAAGCATAATTTGATATTGTCACAAGAGAGAGAAATGTAAATAATCTTTTTCAGTAGAGTTCAAGTTCCTCCTACTTGGACTACATATAGACTTCAACTCTGCTTCAAACTCCTTGCCATATGTGCATTGGAAAATCAACAAGGATTTAGATCCTAGAGTCTAAGCAAGAGATTCAATCCAAAAAACAAGGGTTTCGACAAAAGGAACTAGTCATAAAATTCCAAGGCTAAATTCTCAAGATAATGCTCTAGCATAAGCGTACTAGAATGGTTGGTTTCCATTCTCCAACATTTGAAGAAAATTTATACTATCACAAGTTGGTTAAGTTTGTTGGCAATAATAATTAGGGTTGTACAGTTGCACGTATCTCATAAACCTCACTTAGGAGTGCATAATTAATGCTAATTTTTTACTTTTTACAATTTTTGGAAGACACCCTGCCTTTCTTAAAGGAAATCCATGGGTACTAGAGCATTTCTCAAAGGAAGAATGTAAGTATGAGGAGAAAAAACAATTTAAGATATGTTTCGTGTGGATCAAAGATATTCAATGGCTAATATCTTGGGAAACAAGRAATCCATGGTCACTGGTAACCAAATAATGTTATAACATGAGGTACTTTATGAACTATATGATGTCATATACTTCATATGAACTATATGATGTCATATTATGAACATAATAATGAGGAAGAAGATCATGATTATGAAGATCAGGAGAAGGTGGGTGTAGTCGATGTGTTAGATGAAGAAGCTGAAGAAGTTGATCATCCAAATGTATTAGACGACGATCTCATTGACGATATCGATAACTATATTAGCGAAAATGATGTTGTTGATGATGTTGATATGAATGAGCCTTTCACCAATATTGATTATGAACTAGATCTTGATACAGATGTTGAGTTGGATGAACAAGAAGATGAATGATATTTAATTGTTGAAAAGAAGAGGTATGTGTATAATAGAGTATATGTTACATGTTATTTATAATTTAAAATTAGGTATGGGGAAATTGAGAGTGATGTGAGAGGGGGGGGAGGGGAGGGATAACTAGAGCTTCCACCTTCATGTGGTTTCCGCTGTTTAGTAGAGAATGAAATATTCTTGAAACCAAGAGGAGCTCTGTGCGACTGTGCCTAATCATGTACTACTTGAACACATTAAGGCGTGATAGTAAGTGTCTTAGGATTAGAGTTATAAAACCTGAGGCCTAATTAATAATTGGACAATGAAGTATGGATTCAAAGAAGCAGAAATCAAAGAAGTTTAATATAACAACGTATGCACCTTGTCACCCCTGCTTCTCTGTGTAGATTCTCCTATAGGACCTCATAGGCCTTTATGTCTCCACTCTATTGATATCCTATCTACCTACACAAACAACCACAAGAAAAAGAGGGAAATATTTCATCGGAGGCATTAATATATCCAGGGTAAGTTTCAGAGGGCTGCAAAGAGTTATCTTATAGGTTGAAAGTGAGTTTAGTAGGAAGGGAGTTTAGGTGACAATGATTTCAAGTATCACTTCATGAAACATATTCCCCAACATGACTCTAATGAAATTTGGGGTTGTAGAGGCATTTCATCAACCTATGTGAACACCTATATGGCTGCATTTCATCCCCATCGGGCTGGTCAGGAAGGGTTTCTAGACTCAAATATTACTCACACACCCACTCTATATATCAACCCAACTCGTTCTCATTTCATTTTAATTTTATTAGTCGAATTTTAAAGGAAATAACTATTAAAAAAAAATGTTGAAATTTTTTCAAAATGTTTCTTTATGCACTGGAATTTGACATGGATAGACTATTTGTATGCCTTGACAATATGGGAGGGTTTCCGGACTCAAACATCATTCACACACCCAACAAAATCCAACCTGTTCCTTAGGCACAATTGTATGTACACCATGAAAGTCGTAATTACTTACTCTTTTTGTGATGAAATTTCCACATGAAGGATTCATTGTCACCATTAATCAATTATCATATTATGATCCATAGCCACATTTTACCGAAGATAATGTATCACCTTTAGTGGATCATACATATATAGTCTATCCCTATTAGTTAGTTGGAAAAACCTCCTTCACAATTGAATTATGTGGCCACTTCCACCATTTTTTTAATATCAACTCCCATAAATAATGAGCCTTTGACTCATTTTCATGACTTAGGGAGATAGATTAAACCTATAAATTTATCCTTAAGGAAAGTGGCTTTATAAAATTCCCACATTCTGAATATCTAGAATCCCAAGAATGGAAAGCGGCTTGATTAAATTCTTATGGAAAGTAGTCTCGTGTGAGAAATTGATCATCAACCATTTCTTTGAGGGTAGTCATCAATTCATCCAACATTATAAGCCTTTGATGACATACCCATTATTCCTTTTGCATCGATTTTTTTTTTTTTTTTTGACAAGAACGGTTAGACTGTATTGAGCGGCTTCCTGGCAAACCAGAATCAGAAAGTTACAAAGCTGAAGAAGGTTGGTGACCTCTAACAGTGCTGCCAACCTTCTTGGGAGTCCAATCCCATTT
>SNQJ01S0220721.1:0-14829 GCA_010110895.2 Picea sitchensis | reverse complement strand
CTAGGGTTTGGGCCCTAGCCACGTTGGCTTTCCACCTCGCTTCATTCCATCCAACTTGATAATCTCACTTTCCATCGAATTTCTTGGGACTACATAAACACAAGTTTGCATAGACACCTTTCTTTCCTTTTTTATAATTCCTTGAGATTGAAAAACCAATTTGTAATGATTAACAAAATCCTTTCCAATGTTCCCCTGGTCAATGATTTTATTGTTTTTTATTTTGAGGGCCTTAATATGCTTCAAAAATTCCTTGGAAGTTAGATATTTGAAAAATCTCATAGTAGGCTTCTCACATGTCTTAAGCCAATGGAACCCAACTTTGATTTGGGACCCCCTTATTTTATATGTCTCATCAACCTTTAGTGTTTGTCATTTTTTGGTCAGTTTTTATTCACTGAAGGGATAAGCTGAGACATTATTGAAACTTCCTCGAGCTATTAAAATATTTCCTTTTTTTTTTATTGTTATAAATGTCACCAACTATCTACCATAACATATGAGAAAGGCAATGATTTTTCTAATGGAATATTCCCACCAAAGAATTCAACCTTTGTCCCCTTGGGAACTTGGACTTAGGTTCCATATTATTTTTATAGCTTCAACACATGATTTGTGCTTCATCTTGAATTAAGATTTCAACACCTTTTGCTTTCAAATCCCTAAGAAATGGAGAAAAATATCAACTAGTGATTAGATAAGGTGATATATCCCACTACCTAAACTAACCATATTCTATCATGGTAAAAGAAGAAGAATAATTTGTGCTCTATCTAATATTTTCAAAACCTACTTGTTTGTTTTTTTTGAATATACCAATTGAACCAAAGCCCTGGTGAACTTTTTGACATAATTTGGCCAAATTACTCAAATTGTTGAATAAAGTTTAAACCTAGTAACTCTAACTCTTATAAACACAAAAATTAATTCCATAAGAAAAATATCTTACTCTCTAAACCATGGATTTGTGGTAGGGGTTAGTAATCCCCCAAAAATTCCATGATATTATCTTCATTGGAAACCTACAAAAAAAACCGCCTCCTTTCTTTTCCACTCAAAAAGTGTCAAACGGGTTTTGAGGATTCACAATATGCATATGGGGTGAGAAATAATAAATAAAATTCATGTTTATTGGCTTCTTACGAGAGTCACTATACATGGATGTTTGAAAATAAACCAAATTTTGGGGTGGATAAGTCCCCCCACTCCCCTATTGAACAACGGGTTAGGAAGTGCTAGGTTGGTCCCCAGACATACCAAGGCTCGCAATCTTCTCTTGAATCAAACCTAGGGTGGATATGTAACTAAGCTATTCTTCTACGGCTAAGCAATGGATTCAATTTTTTTGGCCTAGTGGATATCCCCATTTTTAACTACTTTCATCCATCCATTAATGTCTATATGAAATCTATATGAAATCAATCAAGCAATCCCTCTTTTCAATCATTTTTTAATCAACACCATAAAAATATTTTCTTCCATAAAGCTAATTGTCGGGGTAACTAAAGCTAGTAGAATTTGAAAGAGGATCATCCAAACATAGCAATAGATATTTCCAAAGATCTTTCTTGAAAAGATAACTTCCTTTCACCAAGCTTGTGTCCTACTAGTGATTGGTCTCCATAAAACCTTTTTCCCCACTTTACACTTTAGAGAAGACATTGAAGATGAGTTTGAATCACCACTTGGGAGGCCATTGGAGGATTCTTAAAATTATATTTCAATTTATCACTGATGACTTTTGAAACAAGTTTGAAACCCAAAGATATATATAATATTAATATATAATACATACACACACACACACACACACACACACACACACACACATATCTATATATATATATAGATATATATATTAATTATATTAAATACAATAAAACATAAAAGAAAAAAAAAAACATAAAAACTAAAACCAAATTTAAATGATCTTGCGCCCATTCATGACTAGCAGAGAAGAATCCAACAACCATTATGACCAAGACTAGCAGATAAGAATCCAACAACCATTCTGACCAAGACTAGCAGAGAAGAAAAACCCCACGGCGAGCATAGAAAAACCACTCATGCCCTTTCTGACCAAGACTAGCAGAGAAGAAAAACCCTGCGGTGAGCATAGAAAATCCCCTCGACAACAACAAAGATAGTCGAAGAAGGAACTATCCAGAAAATTTGGACAACGATAGAGGAATAAGAGCCCTATCTGGCCAAACCCAACACTAATTGTGGAGTGGAGATGCCTAGGGGTTAACATCATGATGCAAAAATCAGTAATTTCATAGTTAAAATCTCTCCAATCTCTGAGTTTTTTACTAATTAGTTACAAGCTATGAGTTATTTTCTTTTTTGTTTACTAGGGGTTCCTTGCAAATTAGAGGATGGAAACCCCTCCACCAAGTCATTGCCTCTCCTCAACATCCCAGCTAGCTTCTCCCTCAACCTCCTTAACCTCCCCTAGAACCCCTATGTAGCTCAGAGGCTGAATTTTTTTAGGAATGAATATATGCACTAAGAAGATAAGTTTAGTAAGTGCTATGACCCAAGCTCATATACAAGATATTTATGTCATTTATTAATTGCGCGAATGACAAAAAACATTTATTTTGCATACATTGTATGAGATATAATATTTCCTTGTATTGTCTAATTTCAAAATCCAACAAACAACCTTCCCATATAATAACTTCTCCAATGACCTGGCTATAAGCATTACATTCCACTATGAATGTCTTATTAAAGTTTTGGGTGCCTAGAATTGGAGTAAAGGTGCAATCCTCGCATTGTTGGAATGCCTACATTTCCACATATAACCATGAAAATTATTTCTTATTTAATAGGTATGTTAGAGGTGAAACAATATGAGCATAATTGATGAAAACATGATGACAATATCCTATCAAGCCAAGGAAACATCAAAGGAACTTGATGTTATTTAGTATTGGACTATCCACTATTTCTTTTATCTTTTGTGGATCTACCTTGACTTATTCCTTTGATACCACATGGCCTAGGTACTCCATTTCTTGTAACCTAAAAGTACACTTAGACTTCTTGGCATACAGTTTGTTATCCTAAAGCATATGCAATACCTTACCCACATGTCCCATATGATCTCCAACAGTTTTTTTGTATGTCAAAATGTCATCAAAGAAAACAAAAAATAAATATAAGGAAATGCCTCAGAATATAATCCATAAGACACTAAAAATTAGAGGGAGAATTAATGAGACCAACCAACATTTCTAGGAATTCATATCGGCCTTCATGAGTTCTAAAGTTGTTTTTGGCATATCTTGTTTTTTAAGGTGAATCTAATTATATCCCGAGTGGAGATCAAGATTTGTAAATAAACTACACTATGTAATTCATCTGGTCTGGTAGAGTAACGTGGCACAATTCCACCTCCATGTCAGTTGGAAACTAGACACACTACTTAAGCCCTCAAATGCATGTTTTCTGAGGTGGAAAACTACTTTCAATGCAAAAGGCTGCAATTTTATTCAATTATGTAAACCTTAAGCTACCTTTTTGACTTAGTAGTCCTCAGATATAAATTTGGCCAATACTTATTGAGTGGCCATAATGAAACATTGACATATATATTCCATTATAATTAATTCCATCATAGGAGAATATATGCTTAATTTTAGTTTTTTCAGACCAAAAGGTAAATTATCATTATAAGTAATCGCAGTTTTTATACAAAGTAGAACTTAGATAAATTTTATTCAGACATCGTAACTTGAAGTTGTATGAGGATTTTTCCCTCATAGGCAAAATTGTTTCTAGCGCGACATGAGGAAGAACCCCTCTAGTCCATTTCTAGTAAAGTTGCATCCAGGATGTGAGGGCCATTGTCAAGCAAGCTTGAGGTGGTAATGTGTAATTTTAACACTTTCTTGTCACAATTTCATTCTAACCAAATTCAGTGCATCGTTTAATATCTATGATCTATAATTGCTTTGCGGATTGAGGAGTATATCTAAACCATCATAGAATATTCCTTAAGAAGAAATAACTATGGGATTTTCATAGCCTTAATAGAATATTCCTTAAGAATCACTAAATATGGGATTGTCACAGTGCAATTGCAGTAGTCCTCAAACTTAAAACAACTGGAGCTGACATGAGAGTAAGATAGTAAGTGCAAACACTTCAACTGTGGAGACACAGGACTTGCCCCAAAAATAGAAAATCATATAAATTAAGGTACTTAGATGGAAAAGGAATATTATCATTCTATTGACACCTTACACAACTGTCATTATTTAGGACACTACCCTGATTCCTAAATGGGAGTTACTAATCTTGTTAATCGATAAGGACAAACACTATGCTGAAAAGAAAATGATACTAAAAACATCAACGAAATTACAATACATAATATAAACTATACATGCAAGATGATTTCTTATTTAAGTGCTATCATGTAAATTAATGTTGTATCTTACTTTGAAATCCTTATGTGACATTCCTCTTATGAAACAAGGATATGTATCATCTTTTTTTTATGAGTATTCAAGATGTGTATGGTGGTCTCTATAATCATAATAGTTTACTATGTTAGAAATTATGACATTTGATTCAATGTTGTATAGGTGTACTAAGTGAACTATGAATTTTGCATGGTATTTTTAAAATTTGGGTCATTTTGCAGTACTACACACATAGTAATCTATCAATAAATTATTTATTTTCTTAAAAGCTCTTGCTCCTTCCCATAGCTAGTTTTCATCGAAGTTGAATTTCTTTCATTTCATTTTCCTCCTGCATGGTTTAAAGAGTCGAGCCAAAATGCCATCAGTTTCATGACCACTCCTTTGAGTGACAACAACCTACAATCAAGTGATAATTAAAATTTATCTAGCAACTTTTCTAGGGATCTTCAAACCCATCTTAGTTTAGGTGTAGAGATTTTTAATAGGATTGTGAGAATAACTTTCCAAATATGCTAAACAAAAATAAAGACTTGAGTTAGGGAGTGATATCCAGTTGTTATATCACTGACTTTGGGAATCCCTTATAGCACAAGGGTCAATCACGAGGTCACATTGGGGCCCTCAGAGTACTCAACCCTTATTTGTTGGTCTTGGTGTCGACTGTCAACTATCCCCCCTCTGCTTTGATATAGTAGGTGGTACCATAGAGGCCATAATCTTTTAGACTTCCTACACAAGGTGACAACACAGGGAAGGTGGTGTTGTACATGGGATCGACGTTGGCTAGAGTCACTCGAAATACTTGGAGGGTTTCCCATTGCTCGATGAGGTAACTTCCAGTAGGGCATTATTTCATTAAGTAGGTTTTCAACGTAGCTTTTCCACCCACCGAAACTCATCCCCTTCGCGCATCGATTCTGCGATGTTGGATTCCATCCCCAACTAGCGCTAATTAGTGAGAAGGTTTGTTTTCATGCTTGAATACAAGGTTAATTAACGTGTGTGTTTTTTTCTCCTTAGTTGGCCTTAGGATTGATTTTGTGTCTAATGGAATCAGTTTTGGGTTAATTCCTCATTTGATCAATACAAAATATGGATATAATTAAAATAAAAGGTAATAAAGAGGTAACAAATAGCTTATACCTAACTTACATCTTATAATTCTCCAACATTATTTTTTACACTTAGTGCAAAAAACACCAAATGGAATGGTTTACACAAGGTCAATGGAGAATGTTATTGGAAAATTCAAAATATTATCATAAACCCACATCTCACAATCAATGAAAAAAACAACTTCCGAAACCCATATTATCATAAAATAGTTATCGAAATCGATGAAAAAAACAACTTCCGAGGGATTGGAACTGGGAGAGAGGGGTGATATAGCTAAAATCATATGCTAGGAATCCAACAGAGATGACGATTCCTCAATCTGAGTCTTGGTTTTCATTTTATGCCCAGTTGCAAGTCGAATCCCAAACCATTTCGGGGACTCTTGGCCAATTCTCGCTCAGGGCATAAAAGACTAATAGAGCAACATTTTTGAGTTCCATGAGATGATTAAAGCTTGTTTAGGCATGGAATAGGTGACCAAATTATCCATCCACTTATGAGGCATTGTTTCGTAAATTTGACCCTTAATCCAAATGTTGCATTGCTTCAAACTAAGCAAAACACTAGTTGTCGAAATGAATGATTAAAGAAATTTTTGAGGCATGGAACCCATGAGTGAGGGGTTATCTAGATGAAATCATATCCCAGGAATCCATCAGATTCAATGGTTCCTCAATCTGAGTCTCAATATCCGTTATATGCCCAGTTGCAAGTCACATCCCAAACCATTCCGAGGACTCTTGGCCAATTTCTCCTGAGGGCATAAAAACCTAACAGAGCAGCATTTTTGAGTTCTGTGAGATGATGAAAGATTTTTTAGGCATGGAATAGATGACTATATTTTCCATTCTCTCCCGAGGCACAATTTCATAAATTGGACCCCTTAATCCAAATGTTGGTTTGCTTCAAATTGAGCAAAACACTAGTTCTCGAAATCAATGAGTAAAACAACTTCTGAGGCATAGAACCCGGGCGTGATGGGTGCTCTAGATGAAATCCTATCACAGGAATCCATCGGAGTCAATGGTTCCTCAAGACGAGTCTCAGTTTTCGTTTTATGCCCAGTTGCAAGTCGCATCCCAAACCATTTCGGGGACTCTTGGCAATTCCTCCTCGGGGCATAAAAGGCTAGCAGAGCAACATTTTTGAGCTCCATGAGATTTTGCATGCTTGTTTAGGCATGGAATAGGTGACCACATTGTCCATCCTCTCCCAAGGCATGGTTTTGTAAATTGGACCCCTAAATCCAAATGTTGCATTGCTTCTTACTGACCAAAGCACTAGTTATCAAAATCGATGAAGAAAACAACATTCGAGGGGTTGGAACCGGGAGTGAGGGGTGCTCTAGATAAAATCCTATGCCAGGAATCCAATAGAGATGATGGTTCCTCAATCCGAATCTCGTTTTTCATTTTATTCCCAGTTGCAAGTCGCATCCCAAACCATTTCGGGGACTCTTGGCCAATTCCCGCTCAGGCCATAAAAGACTAACGAAGCAACATTTTTGAGTTCAGTGAGATGTTGCAAGCTTGTTTAGGAATGGACTAGGTGACCAAATTATCCATCCACTCGTGAGGCATTATTTCATAAATTTGACCCTTAATCCAAATGTTGCATTGCTTCAAATAGAGAAAAACACTAGTTGTCGAAATCAATGATTAAAGCAACTTCTGAGGCATGGAACTCATAAGTGAGGGGTTATCTAGATGAAATCTTATCCCAGGAATCCATCGGAGTCGACGGTTCCTCAATCTGAGTCTTGATATTCATTATATTCCCAATTGCAAGTCGCATCCCAAACCATTTCGGGGACTCTTGGCAAATTGCTCCCGAGGGCATAAAAACCTAACGGAGCATCATTTTTGAGTTCCGTGAGATGATGAAAGACATTTTAGGTGTGGACTAGGTGACCATATTTTCCATCCTCTCTCGATGCATGGTTTCCTAAATTGGACCCCTTAATCAAAATGTTGGTTTGCTTCAAACTGAGCAAAACACCAGTTCTCGAAATCAATGAGTAAAACAACTTTCGAGGCATGGCACCCAGGAGTGAGGGGAGATCTAGCTAAAAAAATATCCCAAGAATCCATCAGAGTCAACGGTTCCTTAATATAAGTCCCAGTTTTCATTTTATGACCAGTTGCAAGTCGCATCTCAAACCATTTCGGGGACTCTTGGCAATTCATCCTCGGGGCATAAAATCCTAACGGAGAATCATTTTTGAGCTCCATGAGATTCTTCATGCTTGTTTAGGAATGGAATAGGTGACCACATTTTCCATCCTCTCCCGAGGCACGGTTTCATAAATTGGACCCCTAAATCCAAATTTTACATTGCTTCTTACTGAGAAAAGCACTAGTTATCAAAATCGATGAAAAAAAAAACTTTCGAGGGGTTGGAACCAGGAGTGAGGGGTGATCTAGCTAAAATCCTATGCCAGGAATCCAACAGAGACAACGGTTCCTCAAACCAAGTCTCAATTTTCATTTTATTCATAGTTGCAAGTCGCATCCCAAACCATTTTGGGGACTCTTGGCCAATTCCCGCTTAGGGCATGAAAACCTAACAGAGCAACATTTTTGAGTTCCATGAGATGATGCAAGATTGTTTATGTGTGGAATAGGTGACTATATTCTCCATCTTCTTCTAAGGAAAGGTTTCATAAATTGGACCCCTAAATCCAAATGTTGGCTTACTTCAAACTGAGCAAAACACTAGTTCTCGAAATCAATGAGTAAAGCAACTTCTGAGGCATGGCACCTAGGAGTGATGGGTGCTCTAGCTAAAATCCTATCCTAGGAATCCATCAAAGTCAACGATTCCTTAATCTGAGTCAGTTTTTGTTTTATGCCCAGTTTCAAGTCGCATCCCAAACCATTTCGGGGACTCTTGGCAATTCATTCTCTGGGCATAAAATACTAATCGAGCAACATTTTTGAGTTGCATGAGATTTTGCATGCTTGTTTAGACATGGACTAGGTGACCACATTGTCCATCCTCTCCCGAGGCATGGTTTCATAAATTGGACCCCTAAATCCAAATGTTGCATTGCTTCTTACTGACCAAAGCACTAGTTATCGAAATCAATGAAAAAAACAACATCCAAGGGGTTGGAACTGGGAGTGAGGGGTGATATAGCTAAAATCCTATGCCAAGAATCCAACAAAGATGACGGTTCCTCAAACTGAGTCTCGATTTTATTTTTATGCCCAGTTGCATGTCGCATCCCAAACCATTTCGGGGACTCTTGGCCAATTCCCTCTCAGGACATAAAAGATGAACGTAGCAACATTTTTGAGTTCCATGAGATGCTGCAAGATTTTTTAGGCATGGAATAGGTGACCAAATTATCCATCCGCACCTAAGGCATTGTTTTGTAAACTTGACCCTTAATCTAAATGTTGCATTGCTTCAAACTGAGAAAAACACTAGTTGTCGAAATCAGTGATTAAAGAAAATTCCGAGGAATGGCACCCATGAGTGAGGGATTATCTAGATGAAATCCTATCCCAAGAATCCATCAAAGTTGAAGGTTCCTCAATCCGAGCATCGATATACATTATATGCCCATTTGAAAGTCGCATCCCAAACCATTTCGGGGACTCTTGGCCAATTGATCCCGAGCGCATAAAAAACTAATAGAGTAGCATTTTTGAGTTCTGTGAGATGCTACAAGATTGTTTAGGCCTAGACTAGGTGACTATATTTTCCATCATCTCTCGAGGCACGTTTTCATAAATTGGACCCCTTAATCCAAATGTTGGTTTGCTTTAAACTGAGCAAAACACTAGTTCTCGAAATCAATGAGTAAAGCAACTTCTGAGGCATGGCACCCAAGAGTGATGGGTGCTCTAGCTGAAGTCATGTCCCAGGAATCCATTGGAGTTGATGGCTCCTCAATCTAAGTCTCGGTTTTCATTTTATGCCTAGTTGCAAGTCACATTCCAAACCATTTCGGGGACTCTTGGCAATTCCTCCTCGGGGCATAAAAGCCTAATGGAGCATCATTTTTGAGCTCCATGAGATTTTGCATGATTTTTTAAGCATGGACTAGGTGACCACATTGTCCATCCTCTCCCAAGGCATGGTTTTGTAAATTGGACCCCTAAATCCAAATGTTGCATTGTTTCTTACTGACCAAAGCACTAGTTATCGAAATCGATGAAAAAAAAAACTTCCGAGGGGTTTGAACCGAGAGTGAGAGGTTCTCTAGCTAAAATACTATGCCAGGAATCCAGCAGAGATGGTGGTTCCTCAATCTAAGTCTCGGTTTTCATTTTATGCCCAGTTGCAAGTCGCATCCCAAACCATTTCGGGGACTCTTGGCCAATTCCCACTCAGGCCATAAAAGACTAATGGAGCAACATTTTTGCGTTCCGTGAGATGATACAAGCTTGTTTAGGCATGGACTAGGTGATCAAATTATCCATCTGCTCCCAAGGCATTGTTTCGTAAATTTGACCCTTAATCCAAATGTTGCATTGCTTCAAACTAAGAAAAACACTAGTTGTCGAAATCAATGATTAAAGCAACTTCCAAGGCATGGCACCCATGAGTGAGGGGTGCTCTAGATGAAATCCTATCCTAGGAATCCATCGGAGTCGATGGTTCCTCAATCTGAGTCTCGATATTTTTTATATGCCCAGTTGCAAGTCGCATCCCAAACCATTTTGAGGACTCTTGGTCGATTGCTCCTGAGGGCATAAAAAGATAATGGAGCAGGATTTTTGAGTTCCGTGAGATGCTGCAATATTTTTTAGGCATGGAATAGGTGACTATATTTTTTATCCTCTCCCAAGGCATGGTTTTGTAAATTGGACCCCTTAATCAAAATGTTGGTTTGCTTTAAACTGAGCTAAACACCAGTTCTCGAAATCAATGAGTAATGAAACTTCTGAGGCATGGAACTCAAGAGTGATGGGTGCTATAGCTGAAATCCTATCGCAAGAATCCATCGGAGTCGACGGTTCCTCAATCCAAGTCTAGGTTTTCATTTTATGCCTAGTTGCAAGTCGCATCCCAAACCATTTCGGGGACTGTTGGAAATTCATCCTCGAGGCATAAAGTCCTAACGGAGCAACATTTTTAAGCGGCATGAGATTTTGCATGCTTGTTTAGAAATGGACTAGGTGAGAACAATGTCCATCCTCTCCCAAGGCATGGTTTCATAAATTGGACCCCTAAATCCGAATGTTGCATTGCTTCTTACTGAGAAAAGCACTAGTTATTGAAATCGATGAGAAAAACAACTTCCAAGGGGTTAGAACCAGAAGTGAGGGGTGCTCTAGCTAAAATCCTATGCCAAGAATCCAACAGAGATGGCATTTCCTCAAACTGAGTATTGGTTTTCATTTTATTCCCAGTTGCAAGTCGCATCCCAAACCATTTCGGGGACTCTTGACCAATTCTCGCTCAGGCCATAAAAGACTAATGGAGCAACATTTTTCAGTTGTGTGAGATCCTGGAAGCTTTTTTAGGCATGGACTAGGTGAAAAAATTATCCATCCTCTCTCGAGGCATGGTTTCATAAATTGGACCCCTTAATCCAAATGTTGCATTGCTTCAAACTGAGCAAAACACTAGTTGTCAAAATCAATGAGTAAAGCAACTTCTGAGGCATGGCACCCGAGAGTGAGGGGTGCTCTAGCTGAAATCCTATCCCGTTAATCCATTGGAGTGGATGGTTCCTTAATCCGAGTCTTGATATTCATTTTATGCCCAGTTGCAAGTCGCATCCCAAACCATTTCAGGGACTCTTGGCCAATTTCTCCCAATGGCATAAAAACTAACTAACTACATGTCTCTGTCAACTAACTACTATATCTTACTGCCTTGAAAAAAGATTGCACCAATTTCAGCTACACATTGACTTTAAAAACCACTACTTCCTACATAAAAATGTGGGTTGCACTATTGTTAACCATTGCCATAACTAACTTATTCTTCAACTTGGATTGAACAAAACTAATATTTGTAGAGTTCTACTCTTGGCTTGAACAAAACTAATATTTTTATAGTTCTACTCTTGGCTTGCCTTAGACATATTGCCAACTAAACCACCCAATATTTGAAACACACCAACTAATGGTTGGATTTCTTACTCTATAGCATTGACCCTCATCTTCAATGGACATTTCTTATAATAATTCTAATTTGCACAAATCCAACAAACAACAACCTTACTACTATTTTTTTCTTAGATCCATATGATAAATTTATCATGTCCTTTGTGTTATCACATTAATATGTCCTTAATATGTCCAAAATCAAGATGGATAACAAATTAAATTAGGTGGTTGACCACTAATATTGATAATTGCACCCTATTCTAATTGTACATCCAAAACTAAAGATATAAAATTTTTATTTAGAACTTTGATTATAGAAAAAAAAGTTCATAAATTAGAACTAGGATGATGATGGACTACTAACTAACAACACATGCACATGCAACTGAAGCTACAACCAAACAAGTACCTATCATATATTTCTTCATCAAGTGAGGAAAGATTAGGACAAATAGAGGCCGGAAATGCAACTGCATCTAGTAGATATGATAAGCAAACAAGGACCAAAGGTGAAAAAGTCAAAATAAAATTTTGTAGACGCATGAAATTTTTTCTTGCCGAAGGAGGATCATGCTCTTATGATGATGAGAGCATACGAGACATAGAGGTTCCACTCAGGTATAAGCATCTGGTGAAACAATGGGTACCTAAGGAACTACCTCCTATAGATGTTGACTTCATTGTCAACAATATGACATATCGCATTGCACCATCCTCCATGCATGGCTTGGGGCTATTTTCCATGGATGGAATAATTGTAAAATACAATACAACAACTGAATTGATGGACTATGTCGGACCATGTTACAATTAAAAAGATTGGATGTGGCTGGTCTGGTACATGCTAAGTATATGAAGATATGCACTCACCGCAAATTATATACAACTAATAAACAAGGATAAAAATAAGGGAGCGACTATCTATATTGATGGAAGGCCTAAAGCTTCCAGCAATATCATAGGGTTTATAAACAACACATGACTTAGGACAAAACAAAAACAACCGAATTTCATATATGAGGGACGTGAAGAGAATCGGGTAGTCCTGTGCACAATAAAAAAGATAGCTCCTAGGAAAGAGTTATTAGTGGATTACCATTTGAATTGAATAAAAACATTGAATAATAGTGTGCAGGTTCTTATGCAACACCTCTTTAAGAAACCTCTACTTATTGCATTATATTATTTTATTATCTTTAACATTGTTTTTTTGTTATCATTATCAATTTTTTAAATATTTGGGGGTTCTAATTATATTATAATGTGGCAGGATGATCGTGGAAAAGGGCTAGCCGCAAAAAATGTAAATGATTATCGATTTCTACTTTCATTTTACGTTGTTTTTATTATTTTCTTATATAATGTTATTGAAATAACATTGTTTTTTTTTAAATTATATGTAGTCCGTAGGCCATGTTGATTATGATTCCGCCAGTGAGGAGGGGTTTTATTCATCTGTTGATCCTATGGTCTTAATATAAAAAAAGATCATTAAAGATAACAAGGAACTTGCTAGCTTCTTAGATCGTCCAGATCAAACTCCCAATGTCAAAGCAAAGATCAAGCTCCTTATGTCACAACTTAAGACATATAAGGTAATAACCATAATTTAAAGTGTTTTTTTTTTAA
This sequence comes from Picea sitchensis, assembly GCA_010110895.2. Classification (NCBI taxonomy): domain Eukaryota; kingdom Viridiplantae; phylum Streptophyta; class Pinopsida; order Pinales; family Pinaceae; genus Picea; species Picea sitchensis. The sequence continues at coordinate 1,577 of SNQJ01S0220721.1, read as the reverse complement.
TGTACTCATATGTTCAATTATGATACTTTGTTCTTTAAGTTTTACATTATCTCACGAAAAATCATTTTCTTTTATATAAAGACATTTTTGGAGCCTTTTCAGTCTAGTGTTGGTAGTAGTGGCGCTACAGAGATGCTACAGAGTCTTGATGCGGGCGGTCATATAGCTACTAGAGTACTATTTACTTCTCTATTTTCCACACCTAATTTAGATAGGATCCATGACATGCACTGTGAGACATCCACACCTCGATTAGAGTCTAGAGATGGTGGCAGAGATGAGGATCATGGTGATGTGGTTGAGATGGTTTCATTTCTTGGAGCTAGATGTGTGACAAGCACGGGGACCCTTCCGTGCACATTTTTGGTCGACGATAATGGACTTCCATTAAAACAATCAAGACTCCCAGGTAGTTTTAATTCATATTTTAATCATTTAATGTTCTCCTTCTCATACATAAATAATCTATATTATTAATTATAAATTAATGATCATATCTTTTTGTGTGTAGGAAATGACCTTTTTTATAGGCACCTAGAGAGAAAGGCCTTGTTGATTTTTGGGGAAACCTTATGCATGAGGTGGAATTGCCAGAATTTCAACCTCAAAAAGGAACTTATGGATTATCATGAAGGCCTCTTTGGAGTAGACATGTTCAATAAAAAAGTGGTCACCTTTGCAGCGGGTGAATATTTAAAATATACGCAGGATGTTTATAGACAAATCTTGGCAGGAAATCCTAGGTATGAGCATCCTCCCTCAATTCCAGAGAGGGAGTGGAAGACAATCATTGATGATGCAAAAGAGAAGATTTTGAAAAAATCAGGAGAACAAATAACTGGTACACTAAGGTAAATTACAATATTTTGATTTTAATACCATCTTTATTTTTCTTTAGATCTAAATAAAAGTGCGGTTATATATAACATACTTGGAAATTTTGATGATAGGTTGCCTGACACTTCGAAGGCAACCAAAGAAAGGATTTCCAAACATGACCAATATAATCTAGGCTAGGATGGTTACTCAAGGTTACAGTCATGAATTGTAAGTACCTAAACATCTTAAGAATATTATTTGTATCACCCTACAACTTTTAGGTAATTACAACCAAAAACATTAAAAAACCATACCCTTATGCAATGCAGGGCGACAAATTCGGAACTTAAACCACAGAGGAAGACCTCCAACTTGGTTACAATTATGGTATAAATCCATGGTTGATCATAGGAAAAGCATGGGGCAGACCCCAAGATCCAATTTGCAGGATAATGTAAATAAAAATCAGTCCACATTAAACTTCATTACTTATAAAATACGTAAATGTTTGATATCATCCATAATTTACTGTCTTACTTTGTTTTAATCAGGGGAGAAACACTATCAACAAAACCATGTTGGAAGATTGATTGTTGTCATTGATGTCAACCCTAGTCATGGGTTTTGGACCGCAAGATTGATAAAGGTATTTGGACATGAAGGAAAATGCACATGCATATACAACTCCCATGAATGGATAGTATACATCATGCTATTTCTGGTGGTATGTGGCACATCACATGGATCCTCATGGTTGA
>SNQJ01S0220720.1:5018-15104 GCA_010110895.2 Picea sitchensis | reverse complement strand
GTTACGACCCCGGGAAGTTGATGCACCAACTTACCCAAACGGGGCCCACATGACTTTTGGCACTTCATCTCCTAGGGTTAGGTTTTTGGATGTCTAGGACTTTTGGCATTCCTAATTATTGTAAAAAAGGCCTCCAGAGCCTCATTGTAACCATCTTCTTGCGAATGCGAGTAGCCGTCACATCTCTTCTCAGAGATAAGTTGCCACCATTCTAGCGAGTCTTTCACTCTGTATTTTTATAGTCTCTGTACATTTGTCTGATTAATAGAAATCGTGTATTATTGTATATCTATGTTTATGGTTGCATCTCTGATACATTTATGTTATATTATTGAATATCTGCAATATCTCTGTGCATTTCTTTATTATATCTCCACTCTCATTTCGTGCCGAAAATAATCTGGATCAATCCCTATCATTCGTTGAAGCATGGTAATGAGGACTTTGTTTATTGCTTCAACTTGGTCGTTGGCTTGTGGGTAATAGGGTGTTGATTTTTCATGGTGAAGACCCCACTTTTCAGTTAGTTCATACATCATGAAGTTTCTAAAGTGGCTATCGTGATCAGTAATGATAGCTTGAGGAACACCAAACCAAGCAATGATGTGATTGAATATGAATAATGTTGCAGTCCTTTCAGTATTGTCGAATGTTGGCATCGCCTAGGCCCATTTCGTAAAATAATCTATGGCTAAAATAATGTATCCATGCCCCCCGGCCGAGTGAGGGTGACATGTCATGAAATCGATACCCCATTTCGAAAAAGGACCAACGGAGACCATAAGGTGTAGAGGAGCAGGGTGTGATCGTATTTTGTTGTTATAGGTTTGGAAAGAGTGGCATTTTTGGACAGCGATTATACAATTGTTGAATAAAGAAGGCCAAAAATACCCCGCTCGTAATATCTTCTGGGCAGTAGCATACCTAGACATGTGACCACCACATGCTCCAGAATGGCATTCATTCAGGGCTTTCTCAGCTTCGTCAAACATGAGGTAGCGTCGAAAAATGGAGTCAATCCCACGATGATAAAGAGTATCACCGAGGATAATATACTAACGGGCTTGGTAGCGTATTCGATGGCGGTCAGTGCTAGACAAATTGGGCGAAAAATTATGGGTTTGGAGATATATGATGATATCTCCATACCAAAGGTCATCGGAACTGATCAGGAAAAAGGATTCATTGGGTAATGAATCCTCTGCTACATTTTCTGTCTTAGAGCAAGGAAGGTCACATATCATTTCGGAAAACACCAAGGATTTCTTGGACTTAGCGCGTTCAAATTCTAAGTCAAACTCCTAGAGTATTAGAATCCATTTGGAGTATTTTCTCCCTAGCAATTGGCATGTAAGAATGTGTTGCATAGGGTTGTAGTTGGAAATCACCGTAGTCTTGCATAAAAGGATATAGTCCCGGAAACGTTGAACAACTTGGATGGTTGCCAAGGCCAATTTTTAGACATGTAAATACGTGGTTTTGGTAGTCATGAGACTCCAACTCAAGTAATAAATGACATGTTTTTCATGAGAATCATCCTCCTGAACTAGAACCATAGCGATGGTATAGTCCCAGGTTGCGAGGTAGAGGAAATAATCCCAACTGTAATCAGGTGGGAAGAGTAGTGGGGTACGAGTTAAAGACAGTTTTAAATATTTGAAATCTTTGTTCGGTAATGGTATCCCATAAGAACTCAGAACCTTTATTGAGCAGTCGCGTAAATCCAAGAGTTAGCTCAGTATAGTTCGGGATGAAACGACGGAGAAAGTTTGCCTTCCCTTGCAAACTTTGTAGCTGGCGAAGTGAGGAAGGAGGAGGAAGATTAAGAATCGCCTCGACCTTCAAAGGATATACCCTGATCCCTTGACATGAAACAATAAATCCCAGAAGTTGGTCGGATTCTACGCAAAAAACACATTTGTGGGGATTCAAGCGTTTATGGTAAAACCGACAGCGAAGGAAAATGGAGTGGAGGTGTGTCTAATGATCTACATGGCGCATGGAATGAGCCGGTAAGTCATCGAGATATGGCTTCACAATGTGTTTTATATCATGAAAGGCGCAAGACATAGCACGTTGAAAAGTTGCGCCGACATTCTTTAAACCGAATGGAAGTTTCTGGTAGGCGAAAGTGCCCCAAGGACAAATAAAATCGATCTTGTGTTGGTCCGCGGGGACGATATTGATTTGATTATATCTGGAGAAACCATCCATAAGAGAGAAGATTTCACTTCTGGCACAATCGTCGACGATCTGGTCAACGAAGGGGGTAGGAAAGTTGTCGTTAGGACAAGCTTTATTAATGTCTCTATAATCAATGCACACGCGGATCGTACCATGTTTCTTGTTAATCGGAACAAGATTGGAAACCCAGTGAGTTAGAGCCACAGGGTAAATAAAGCCATCTTTGAGAAGTTTCTCAACTTCAAGCTTGATAGCAGTTTCTTTACGTGGGTGGACCAGACGAAGTCATTGTCGGACAAGTTTAGCGCCCGGGTATGTCTTAAGCTCGTGTACCACAATGTCGGGGTCAATACCCAGCATTTCTTCATAGTTCCATGTGAAGACGTCACGAAATTATTGGAAAAGAGACTTGTAGGTTACAACTTCGTCATGGGAACACGAAGCTCCAATATGCACATTTTCGACAACTCCAGGTTTTATGGATATGTCGAGGGGATGGTGGGTGAGATATTACTTAAGTTCCCTTCATAGAACATACCATGTGTAGACTCGGGAACAGTAGAAATGACGACAATGGTCGATGGGGTCGAGATTCGTTGGTAACTCTCAATGGTGTGTTGTTCCAAGAAGAGGATGGAATGATGATGTCCATCATCCCAAGGGGTATCTTCCATGGACATAACAGACATAATCATCTCATCCGTAGGAAAAATGATGCAGAATGGATCCAGAGATAAATCACCAAGAGAGGGGGTAGAAGGGGTTGCCGATTGAATGGCTTGATAAGCGGATTCGACCGGACTCAAAGGCATTTGGTCGCCATAACGAAGATGATCGTCGGGGTTGGGTACTATCCATGGGTCATAAGACATAAGGGTTTCGCAAACAAAGGTGGAGATCATGTTGATCGAGGAAACAAACGGATGTGGAACATCGGGTGGTGGAATGGGGAAAGTACCCATCAAAGAGGAATCTTTAAGAAGACCCACACCGACGTTCTCATATCCAGGGGGGTTTTGCAATGAAAGGTACATTGTCAGTACGTGCATTGGAGTGAAAGAAGGCCAATTGGTCCACCGTAACTACTTTTCCTTGATGTGGGAAATGTACGACATGGAAAAGAGTGGACACAACTGCACACATGGAATATATCCAGCTACGGCCAAGTGGAAGGTTGTAATCGTGAGGAGCGTCAAAGACCTCCACTTCAACGTTGACCATTTTGCCTTCTAATGTAATAGGCAACAAAGGGAGGACACCATAAGGCTTAAAACCAGAGCCATTTAAGGCTTTGAGCGTGTTGTGGGATTCAGTTAAAGGAGGAGAGCGATGGCTTTCCATCAGGTAATAGACATGACACGCGTCGATGCACCCTCATCAATAACTGCTCTACAAATGTTTTTGTCGGAGACAATAACTTGTATTTGGAATGCGAGTTGAGGGGGTAACCTTGGAATGTGATCTTCCAAGTCAAAAATTATTAAATTTGTATTAGTAGGGTCGATTCCACCAATAGATTTCAACAGTGCCTTTCATTGTATAGGACAACTCTGAAGGACTTCGAGAGATGACATCGCATACGGTGTTTGGGCCAAATCTTCAACAATACTGTAATTCTAGGCAGCACGTGCATGAGGATTGAAAGCAGATTTTTGGACAACACCCTTTGGGGGAGGGCGAATAAATGTATCTAGGCTCGGTCGTTCGAGATGAAGAGGACTGTTGGTAGGTGGATTCGTGGGAGATGGTTGGACCAACGAAGGAGGTATTTCATCAAGCTTCTCTTTTGAGGAAGAATAATCTTTGGCTCGAGTGGTAAGTGTGATGTCATTTTTCTTTGAATCACCTATACACATTAAGACATGGGATGTATTGGAGGGGGAAGGTTGGTCATGAATGACCAATTGGGCATGCTGTTGAGAAGGGAAGGGTTGTGACAACATGGCCATAGTAGGTGGTTTCGAGGTCCCTTGAAGGAACTTACTAACCTCGGCTCATCTTGGACAATCCTTAATGTAGTGATCATCACCATAGATAAGACAAGGGTATCGGGGTTTGCACTTATCCTTATCGTCAACAAGTTGTGTTTTGGTCTTCTCAGATTGCGGATTATTTTATCCTCCTTGTTCTTACCCTTTTCTTTTTTGGATTTATTTTTTCCGGCAGGGGTAGATTGAACAGAGTTCACCTCATAAGTCTTTCCGGTGGGAGGGGTAGGAGACGGAGCATTTTGAACATTAGAAGCAACGGATTTGGGGTTGTTGCTAGAGGCTTGGACAGAATGGGGTTGGGAATGGAAGGTTCCAATCACACCATCAGCTACATGAGAAGCAGCAGGAGTAGTTGAAGTAGTAGAAGTAGAAGGATGAGGTGCGTCAGGGAGTAAGTCGTAAAGGGTGCATGTTTGTGAGTAAACGAGGTCGAGGTATTGAGCACGATTGATCGCCTGTTCTTCTGTGAAAACTCCACCCATGGCGATGTCACGAGTGATGTCATTCACAAATGATTTCATGAACCATTATGCCAGCAACTGATCAAGAAGTTCGAGTTTGATGAGACGTCATCTCCGTCGCCACTCATGAATGTGATCAGAGATATGAGTGGCTTTGGTTTGTTTGAAAGAACTCAAAATTTTGGTTCCCATTTCGTAACGGATCGGTAACTGGTAGTGGGTGAGGAATGCCATAGCAATGGTGTTGAATTCGGTGAAGAAGCCTCGTGGTAATTCTATATACCACTTCGTGGCGGAACCTGTGAGGGTTCGTTGAAAAAGGTGTAAACAAATAGAGTCATCCATCAAGGAGTTGGATGAACACCAAAGGTGAAAAGTCAGTACATGAATGTTCAGGTCCTCTCCTGGTTTACCATCGAATTTAGGGATGTTGGATGGTAGTTTGGCTGGTATGGTGGGCCATTGAGGATAGTAACGGATCGGATCATTTAAAATTCTCGATAGATCAGGGAGGTCCAGGGTGGCTAAGAAGGGTAACTGTCTATTCACATGTGGGTACTGGTGACTTTGGGGAGGGAGTCACATCGGTAGACCAGTGGGACCATAAGTACATTGCATATAATGCAAAGATCCAGGCAAATTCGGTTGTAGGTGTGGAGGCAAGTAATTCATAGGGTTGTATTGGTTGGGGTTGTTCCCTTGAACAAGGGCGTGGGGTTGAGCGTTCGAGCCCCAAATAGGATTGGATGTGCCTGGATATGATTGGCATGTACTAGGGGGTATGAAGGAGCTAGCTTGAGGTTGTTGCCCCCCAGTCAAGATAAGATAGTTCCAATACTAGTCCAAGGATGGAGGTATGTTTTGTCCATAGGGTGGGGTAGGTGGCGGTTGCCCTCCAATTGGGTGTTGCTTCCCAATTGGGATTTGTCCTGCAAAAGGGGATTGGGTTTGGCCTCCTTGGTGAAATTGCCCACCAACAAGAATATGGTAATTAGGTGTGAAAGACGGGATGGTGCCACTAGGGTCGGTGCCTCCGATAGAGGAGGGAAGAGGTCCTCTGAAAGGGGTTCGAGGAAGTGTCGAAATGAAACCGGGAATGAGATGGTGCCCAAAAGGAGTGGAAATGCCAGGAGTCTCGGATGGGTAGGAGTGGGAATAGAAGAATTCAACGCATGATATCCAAGTGGAAGTGTTGGGGTGAATCTAGGCAAAAGTGGCATGCCAATGGGAGCTTGGCTAGCCGTCAGAATCCCGGTGTGAGGACGTGTAGTATCTGGGACCATTGTGTAATGCACCGTTTGTTGGGGGATAGTTAAGGTGTGGTTAGTTGGCGGAGCGTCTGAACCAGGAAAATAATAGGTTGTAGTAAAAGGTATTGCGTCTAGATCAGATGTTTCGGGCAGCTCAAGTGTGACAGTGATATCAACGCCTACTCCTGAGCCAAAGAGATCCCGTCTAAAAATGCCGGTAGTCCAAAAAGGATCTTGACCCTCAGGTCCTGTGAAAGGTCCAGTTGGTAATCCAAAAGACTTAACAACTATTTCTCCGGAAGAATTAACTCGAACAATACATCTCTCAGAGTTGGGAGGAAGTCGGAAGTCCTCTCAAGAATTGGTAATTCGTAACCATTCTAAAGAGTTAGTTCTTTCCACTTGTGGAGTGGCAACATATTGGACTTCACTCTGTTGAGGAGAGCCCTCCGGTGAGTTGGTAGGCAAGGGTTGAGAACCTTCCAGATCTTCTGGGGGTAGGCCTTGCATTCTACGTGAATGACGTGGAGGGTTAATTAGGATCGAGTTAAAATCTTACGAAAGAAATTATATGGCCAACTTGGGTAAACAAGCAACACACGCTAATAAAATCTAGGAAGCAAAACCAAGCAAACAAGACCTTATAATTCCGAAGTCACTAGTTGGTGATGAAATCCAACGTCGCGACGATAAGACAAGAAGGGGTTGGGTGAGGGTGATAAAGTTACATTGATGACTTGCTTAACAGACTTACACCCTGGTGCAAGCTCCCACACATAATCATGGGTATACCCTCCAAGGAGCCCAAGTGAGTCTGGCCAACGTCGATTTCAGGTACTGTGAAGACTTACCCCTTCACAATCACCTTGTGTAAGATCCTAAGAAGATAGGATACCAAGGTTACCACAAACAACAATGATGCTTGGGGAAATAGTCGACAGTCCGATCCACACATAAGGGCGAGGTATCTAGCCCAAAATCAACTTGGGAGGCTTCCACTCATCATTGTGGGTATACCTTCAAGTGAGCCCCGTAATATGTGCAGTCTCTACACCAAGATCAACAAAGCAGGGTGAGTGACTCTGTCATTCTCAATGTGACCTCAGGTTTGACCCTTGTGTGAGAAGGGCTTCCCAGGACAAAATGCTACAAATGGAATTTGACACTCCTTATCACAAGATACTATTGTGTGTTTTGTGCTTTGGAGAGTGTGTCTCACTGCCTATTCCAAAGCTCTAGCCTAGCTAATGTTCGTGTAAAAGAGCCCTAGAAAAAGTTACTAGTTGAATTTTAAAGTTGTGCAATATTATTAAAGGTTGTTGTTACGCAAAAAGGAGACAGAAATGAAACCAATGTTGTGTAAGACTCTAACCCAACAATGCGTAAATAGGGATGAATGATATACATTTTTGTTCTATGAATTATATCTACAGGAGGGAAAGAGGAGTTTTCCGGAACAATGCGAACTACGACGTACGATCTTTCTTGAAATGTAATATCAAACAATCATGGACAATGCAAATTCCCTGTTTATTTTCTTTCAATATTTGAATGCCAATATTTTTCGAATAAATGGTTGCTTAAAAGAAAAAAAGTCTTTAATTTTTTATTAGAAACCAAGCAACAGGGATGGAACTAAGAAAAAGTAAGCAACCAACGAAAATGAAATATTGAACAAACACCCAAATCGATCTTTCAATGAAGATAAAAATAACAAACTGACAAGACATGTCTCTTCAAATGCACATGGGTAACAATTTTCCAAGTAATAAGCAATTGAAAAGGACAAATAATCTCAACTTTTAATCCAATCAAAGGCTCTCGATCAAACAAGCACTCGGATTTTAGAATCGGAGATTACACCCTTGTTAAGAAAAGGTCAAGAGGTAAAAATTGAGAAAAAATGATCAAGAAGATTTTTCGATTTTCGAAAACTAATCATTCGCGAGATTTGAAGTCACGAAACAGTCAATCACTGGCCAGAGAAGTTCTTCTCAGACACACAAACAAATATGGGCATCTGAAGACACAAAAATACCAAATCTAAATTTTTTACAAGTGAGTTTGCAGTCTGGCAGTGGGGTATAGTGCGAGAATCAAGGATTCTCATAGCCTAGACACAGGCAGGGTGCCAGAAGGTCAAACTGAACTGAACACTAGGGTGCGAATTTCAGTGATTCTTGCAGGCCACAGAAAGGTGCAGTGTGAGAAGGTTTGTAATCAAGCAAATTTTGGAAAAAGGACAGAACTTTTGAGTGAACTTCTGGATCTAGAGAGTCTGTAAGGATCTCCTAAAGACTCGGAGATTGATTGGGAATGAACAAGGGTAGGTCAAGAGAAAATGGCCAAGAAAAAACCACCAAAATGGGTTGTATCCCCAGCGGAGTCGCCAATTTTGTTATTGGATAAATCAGTAGGTGCGGACACTAACAGATCTCCCTAGATCCACTTGGATATAGAACAAAACAGGACAGGACATTACTCTTTCTCTAAGTTGCAGTCATTGAATCTACTATCGAGCAGGAATGAGTGACATACCTTTATATCGCTTCCTTGGGTCTCTGTTGTTCCTACTTCTCTGCGGTGCTCTTGTGAAATCAGGTCCAAGACAACACAAACCAACCAAAGTGAAGATAGCAAAGTATATTCAATGTCAACCTATGCATATGATCAAGGAGTTATGCAATAAAATAAGAGTGATTTTATGGGAAAGGGACATGTCGTTGTATTATATTAAATGAAAGCAGAAGATATAACCAGATTGCCTTGATGTCGCAAGATTCCTTTCAGTGACCCTTGGTTCCAACACACACACTTGCTCTACATTTTCATGAAGAAGATCCAGTACAACTCGATAGACAAAATAGAGTCTTCAAGCTTCTATCCAAACAGAGTTCTACACCCAATTCTTTCACCAATTCTTCATTCAATCTTGCTTAACATTTTCCATGAGAAACCTTTTCAATATATGGGAGAAGGAGAGATGGTTAAATGGATGAGGATGATCCCACTAAATCTGAGAAGTCAGTAGGATGCCAACCATGTGAATGCCAACTCATTTTCTAGAAGATTCCCTTCTAGAACCTTCGTAACCTCTTCTCTTTTCCAAGCTTTGAAACAGGTTCGCAGCCTACCAATAGAGCAGACTACCAACAGTTCGCACTCCAAGTATAGGGTTGCCTACAATAATGAAGGGTTTTTGCACCCTATAACATAGGCAGCCTGTGAACTCATCTTAAAAATATGCTTTTTGGAAGAAGACAGCAGTCACTTTTCTCAGGAAAAAAGTCCTTGTGGGAGCCTGAACACATCACTGTAGAGACATCACCAGAGTGACCACAATAATGTGTAACAACTTCCCTTCCTCCCATCCCTTCTCTCCCTTCCTCGCCCCTCCCCCTTCCCCCTTCTCATTCTCCCCCCTCCCNAACCTATGCATATGATCAAGGAGTTATGCAATAAAATAAGAGTGATTTTATGGGAAAGGGACATGTCGTTGTATTATATTAAATGAAAGCAGAAGATATAACCAGATTGCCTTGATGTCGCAAGATTCCTTTCAGTGACCCTTGGTTCCAACACACACACTTGCTCTACATTTTCATGAAGAAGATCCAGTACAACTCGATAGACAAAATAGAGTCTTCAAGCTTCTATCCAAACAGAGTTCTACACCCAATTCTTTCACCAATTCTTCATTCAATCTTGCTTAACATTTTCCATGAGAAACCTTTTCAATATATGGGAGAAGGAGAGATGGTTAAATGGATGAGGATGATCCCACTAAATCTGAGAAGTCAGTAGGATGCCAACCATGTGAATGCCAACTCATTTTCTAGAAGATTCCCTTCTAGAACCTTCGTAACCTCTTCTCTTTTCCAAGCTTTGAAACAGGTTCGCAGCCTACCAATAGAGCAGACTACCAACAGTTCGCACTCCAAGTATAGGGTTGCCTACAATAATGAAGGGTTTTTGCACCCTATAACATAGGCAGCCTGTGAACTCATCTTAAAAATATGCTTTTTGGAAGAAGACAGCAGTCACTTTTCTCAGGAAAAAAGTCCTTGTGGGAGCCTGAACACATCACTGTAGAGACATCACCAGAGTGACCACAATAATGTGTAACAACTTCCCTTCCTCCCATCCCTTCTCTCCCTTCCTCGCCCCTCCCCCTTCCCCCTTCTCATTCTCCCCCCTCCC
>SNQJ01S0220719.1:3674-14147 GCA_010110895.2 Picea sitchensis | reverse complement strand
ATAGCGATATCGAGATTCCTGATGTCAATAATCTTTGACATGTCCAACTCTCGATACCCGAAACTCCGACAAGGGATGGAATCAACGGTCCAGATTCAACCTTAATCTGACGGCTCAGATTACATCGCGATTTCACATATCGCGATATTGGGATTCCTGATGTCAATAATCTTTGACATGTCCAACTCTCGATCCCTGAAACTCTGACAAGGGCTGGAATCAACGGTCCAGATTCAACCTTAATTTGACGGCTCAGATTACGTCAGGATTTTGCATAACGAGAAATCGGGATTCCTGTTGCATTGTTTCTTTGACATCTCCAACACGTGATCCTCGAAACTCCGACGGGGAGTAGGATCAACGGTCCACATAACCCCCTGAGATGGAAGGTCCTCCTGCTTTCAGAATTTGTGAGCCCTCTACTCCTTGCACTTTTAAAGTTCGTGCAGGTTTTCCTCAATCCAATGGTGGTCGGACCCTGCGCTCAAGTCTAACGCCTGAGATCTATCCTCCTCTTCAGCGCACTCTTCTTGTCTTTATTCAGATCCGACGACCCTCATGCTGTCGGGAATTTTGGATGGGATCCAACGATCATAAATGCTTCTCAGGCCTTCAATCATTTTGTCAATGTTGCGTTGCCTTCGATCATTCGATCTTCCTTGACTTATATTCTATTTGCTTTTTGATCATCACTGTTGTACTCAAGCCATCATTACTTCTATACTTGCCATCAATGACAAGCATTCGCTGTCTGTTAAATATTTTCCATTCATTGTCTGTTAAATATTTGCCAACAGAAATGATGTTGTACAAGCTGAGGAACATGATCAAGCAAATGAGGATCTCCTGGAAGAAGATGATGGGATGATGAAGGAGCATCGTAAGCAAGCAAACAAGCAAGCATAAAGGTGGAAGACAGCTGGAAAAGCGCAACCCACATTTTGCACATTTTGAAATGTTTTTGAAAAATTAATAAGAAGATATTAATGTAGTAGTTAAAGGAAGCGTACTTGCATGTTGTAAATATATCTTGAGCGATTTTCTCTCATTTGTCGGATATAATAGACATTAAGTCTGTTTAATGAAAGTAGGTAGATTTAAATTAAGAGATTAGACAGTTTTAGAAGCGTAGGAGGGAAAACGGATATAGACACCCTCACCCTTGTATCATTGTATTATTGTATCATTAGAACAAAAGAAGAGAGATGTCATAAGTTGAGGGCTGTAGCAGAGAACTGTAGAGAAGAACCCATGTACAGGAGCACTTGAGTTAATATATGAAGCTTTGACTCAATTTTCATGGTGTTATGATGCTTACTATTTACATTTGCTGAATGGCATGCTTACAGTTGATTTATTTCTCTGTTTATGTATTTGTTTTAATGCTGGGTTGAATGTGTGATTTCATGTTATGTATATGAAGTCTGAGAGAGGAGAAGAATGAGTTTCAATTGTTTCTCATCCTGAAAGTTCCTGCAAGGAGTGCAGTGAAATGTCCACAAGGTGTGCATTTACAAGAGTCTGAGTTTTATCTCAGAAAGCTCAGGAGAGATATCGTTGTTCTCATACTAGTAGAAGTGCAGGTGAAGCACAGAGCCGTGCAAGGTGTGCGCAGGCTAGTTGAAACCTTAAAAGTTATCAACTAAGGTGAAGGTGGAAGGACTGTTGTTGCAAAGAGTGCACAGAGTTAAGGACTCAAATAACCAGAGGTTATTTGAAAGGTTTCCGCAAGGAGTGCGAGCATAAATCCTTTTGGGGACTTGAGTTTGCAAGTGAAAGATCAGGAGGGTTAGTACCTTTGAAGTGTTCAAAGGAAGACGGAGAGCAAGATCATCACGCAGAAGTTAAGTTCAGTGGAAGGACGCCAAGTCAGTTTGACCAGAGATTCTGAGGAGTGAATCAGATGATCAAAATTCTCCGTGGAGAACTCACGAAATCACGTGGACCGTTAGATACCGCAGATCTGCAATAAGGTTAAATATGAATGCCTTTCAACATTCAGAAATCTCAGAAGGAGTAACGACCATTGGATAATAAGCGTCAAGAGTCGTTGATATTGTGCTCAAAATCTTCTATTTTGGGTTTTAGAGTTTGGAGTGACAAGTGATTTTGGAGTCACTGCATCACAAACTCCCGGTACGCGAAATCGCGCCAGCCATCGGATCAGGGAAGGCTCATAGCTATTGATCTCCTTTGAAGTGGAATTCGACATTTCAGTATTTCAGGGTTCGACATACCGGGAATCTTGATTACAAGGAGCCGGGGTGCTTAGCATTGGAAATCACGAAGTCGTGAAACGCGACGTGCCTTGGGGTGAATTTCAAGATTTCAGGATTTTGACACTTCAGGTGTCGGGAAGTAGAGGAGGTAGTGATCTTTGGAATCGAGAGTTTCAAACTCCCAGTTCGTGAAAAGCTGAAAGATCTAGAGCTGTCGGATCGTGGAGGATCTCAGTCGTAGATCACGTTGGAGGTAAGGTTTCGGGAATTCGGAGATCGAAGTTTCGGGAGGTGAGGAACCTTTCTGCTGTGGATTTTTGTGAGTCACAAAACCCCGAAAAGTGAAAGGAAAAAATCCCAAAAACATTGAAGGACAATTGCCGTTGGGGCTCAATCGGGTTTCGGGATTTTGGGAGTCGAGAGGTAGAGTTTCATGGTCACACAACTCCCGAAATTGTGAAAATAAAAAATTCAAAAGGTGGTCCTAAGCATTAGTCAGAGGAATACGTGTGACGAAAGTCAAGGGAGTGGTCAAGATTCGGGGAAAATCCTGAAAGATCATCGATCTCGCCAAAAAGGGGAAATTTCGAAAAACCGGGAAATCATAAGGAAAGAGGAACGAGTGGTGGTCATTTGCTCAAGTCCCAAAAAGATGAAATAAGTGGCAAAAAGAGTCATGTGTTCGGCGCATTGAAGGAGTCAACCCTCATTGACATTTCAGGTTTTGGAGGTTGAAGAGACAAGGGTCTCGACAACAGGATTCACGAAATCACGAAATCCAAAATCCCGAAAGGGAAAAAGCCCGATTTCATTTGTTGGTTGGTTGTGGGGTTAACATCGGTGTTTGATCACATAGGCATAACTCAGAAGGACCTGTGGAATACCTCTGTTTGTGTGTGTGTGAAGTATTCCCTATGGGGAAATCAAAGAGTCAATCAGACTTAGGGGAAGATTTAGAATGATCCTGCACAGATCTTGGCCTGATGGTCGGGGGTCTGCATCAAGTGGTATCAGAGCTTGATTTTGTCCGTATATTTCAGGCAGAGGGAACTAGAGGAAAAGGAGTAGTCTGATACACATAAAGTGGTATCAGAGCTCAGAACAAGTTCTTTTCTTTCTGTAGCAGAGAGAAAAGGGGAACATTTTACAGCCATTCCACCGAGAAGAAGAGACAGGCCAATGCCAATGCCTGATATATCAAGGGAAAGAGAAATGCACGAGTTACGTGCCAGGCTTGATGCTATGGAGACAACACAAAGGTGCACAGTTGATGCTAGAGATATCAGCGAGGCCGAAAGTGAAAATGAAGCTGGAAACGAAGAAGAAGAAGTTGCAGTTGAAGATGCTGCGGACGAATGCCTATTCAGGGTTGTTGCAAGGATAGGTGCCAGAGCAAAAATGGACATTCCAGTGTATGAGGGAAACCTGGATGTTGAAGAGCTTCTAGACTGGATTAGAGCTCTGGATAAATACTTCGACTATGAGGATGTCAAGGAAGACAAGAAGGTCAAACATGCCGTTACTAGACTTAAAGGGCATGCAACGCTATGGTGGGATGAGCTGCAGGCTGACAAACGCTGCAAAGGCTAGCAAAAAATCAGGAGCTAGGATAGAATGGTTGCAAAGATGAAATCCAAATTTATACCCAGGGATTATCAAGTCACTCTGTTTTGAAGGATGCAAAATTTGAGACAGAAGCTGATGACAGTGAAAGAATACACTGAAGAGTTCTACAAGATAAACATTAGAGCAGGTCATTGGGAAAGTGATGATGAAAAAGTTGCCAAGTACATGAATGGTCTGTGATATGACATTCAAGATGATATGAGCATGATGACCATTCGAAATGTGGAAGATTCTTATCAGATAGCTCTAAAAGCTGAAGAGAAGCTGAGCCAGAAACAAGGTCAAAGAGGCCGAGGTAGAAGTCAATCCCAAGGCAAAACAATTGCCCAAGACAGAACTCATAAATCTAAAGAAGAGGGGAAGAAACCTCAAACTCAACATGAGAGAGGAGGAAGCTCACAGAGAGGGCAGTATGCTGATAGAAATAATTTTCCTTGAGCTAGAGGAAGAGGAAGAGGCAGAGGAGGTGAAGTGAAATGCTTTGTTTGTGGAAAGATCGGACATAAATCCTATGAGTGTCCAGATAAGAAGAAAGATGGTGGTGAAACTCACATTTCCGAAGCTCAAGGATGGAATGTTGAGGAAGAAGACGTTGAGGGAGAAAGATCTTTAATGATGAGGGAAGTTCTCTTAAAGCTAGAGAAGGAGGCAGAGAACCCAACCCAAAGAAACAGTCTGTTTCAGACTGGTTTCAAAACTAAAGACGGGGTATGCAAGGTAATAGTGGACAGTGGTAGCACATATAATCTCGTATCTATAGAGATGGTAGAAAAGATGGAGCTGGAGACTGTTGCACATCCAAGCCCATACAGAGTTTTGTGGCTACAAAAAGGACATCAAGTAAATGTCACTAAATAATGTTTAGGTGAATTTAAAATAGGAGGATATAAAGATGAAATATTATGTGATGTCATTCCCATGGATGTTTGCCATCTATTGCTGGGTAGACCATGGCAATATGAAAGAAACATGGTTCATGAGGGGAGAAAGAACATGTACACCCTGGAGAAAAATGGGAGGACACACATGTTGCTGCCGATTAAAAACCAAGAGGTGAAAACAGAGATGAGCAACACTGTACTTGTCATGAGTGGGAAGGAACTTATTAAGGAGGTTAAGAAGAAGGAAGACACACAATTTATTGTGGTCAAGAAGCCCAAAATTGTTTTGACCAGTACGAGAATAGATGATCTACCTGAAGAAATCCAGGAGTTACTGGAAGAATTTGCTGATATAGTAGTGGATGAACTACCTTGTTCATTACCACCTATCAGGAGTATAAACCATCATATTGATCTTATAACTAAAACCAGTTTACCAAACAAAGCCATGTATAGGTTGACGCCACAGGAAAATGAAGAAGTCAAGAGACATGTCCATGACTTAATGGACAAGGGATTGATTCGAGAGAGCTTTAGTCCATGCGTTGTTCCGACAGTGCTTAGCCCAAAGAAAGATGGAGGCCAAAGAATGTGTACAGACTCAAGGGAAATCAATAAGATTACCATCAGATACAAATTTCCATTACCAAGGATGGACGACTTAATGGATTTCTTGAGTGGAGAATTTTGTTTTTCAAAGATTGATTTGAAAAGCGGGTATCATCAAATTCGGATGAGAGAAGGTGATGAATGGAAGACAACATTCAAGACAAATGAGGGACTGTATGAATGGCTTGTTATTCCATTTGGCTTAACGAATGCACCCAGTACATTCATGAGGTTGATGAACGAAGTCCTTAAGGATTTCATAGGGAAATTCGTCATCATATATCTTGATGATATATTAATCTTCAGCAAAACAAGAGTAGAACACTTGAAGCATTTAGCTGCAGTGATGAGAAGATTACAACAAGATAAATTGCTCATAAATATGAAGAAATCATCATTTATGAGGACATAACTCATTTACTTGGGTTTTATTATCTCTGCAAATGAGTTGAAGATGGATCCAGAAAAAGTAAATGCAATTAAGAATTGGCCATCACCGAAGAATGTGTTTGAAGTTCAAATCTTCCATGGTTTGGCAAGTTTCTACAGGAAATTCATTCGAAATTTCAGTGGAATCAATGCACCAATGATGGATACGGTGAAGAAAAGACATAAATCTTTTCACTGGACGGAGGAAGCAGAGAAGAGATTCAATCTGCTGAAGAAGAGGATCACTGAGCAACCAATTCTGGTTTTGCCAGATTTCAGCAAGACATTCTAGGTTAGGTGTGACGTGAGAGGATTTGCAATTGGAGCGGTCTTGAGCCAAGACAATAGACCGATCACATATTTCAGTGAGAAACTGAATGAAGCAAAGATTAATTACTCAACATATGACAAAGAATTCTATGCAATCATACAAGCACTAAAGAAATGGAGACATTATTTGGTTCCTAAGGAGTTTTTTTTGTACAGTGATAATCATGCTTTACAATTCGTGACTCAACAGGAGAAGTTGAACCAAAAACATGTTAAATGGGTTGAATTCATGCAGAATTTTACTTTTGTTATTAAGCATATTTCTGGAACTACTAACAAAGTTGTTCATGCTTTGAGCAGGAAATGTTTGCTTATGCAGGAATTTAGAGTCAAGACTTTAGGTTTTGATAACCTCAAAGAAATGTACAGGGATGACCCAGATTTCAAGGAAGCATATGAAGCATCTGATAATCCCATTCTCAGAGACAAGCCAATGGACTGAATACATGATCCATGATAGATTATTGTTCAGGGGAAATCAACTATGTATTCCAAAATTCTCCATGAGGGAGAATCTGCTGAAAGAAAAACACAGTGGAGGATTGGACGAACACTTCGGTCATGATAAGACGTTCTCAAAGATGAATGGATCATATTTTAGGCTAGGGATGAGGACAAATGTTAAGAAATTTGTGGACAGGTGCTGAATTTGTCAGCACACAAAAGGAAAAAGACAGAACACAGGATTATATCAACCATTACCCATACCTGAAAGGCCATGGGACGTAGTGAGCATGGATTTTATATTGGGACTACCAAGAACACAGAGAGGCTATGATTCAATCTTTGTGGTATTCGAAATATTTTCAAAGATGGCACATTTCATACCATGCCAGAAAACCAGTGACACAACTCATATTGTGAACCTGTTTTTCAGGAAAGTCGTCAGACTTCACGGCTTTCCAAGGAGTATCGTGTCTGATCGAGATACCAAGTTCGTTGGACATTTCTGGAGGATCTTATGGAAAAATATGGGGACACGTTTGTCTTTTAGCTCAATATATCATCCTCAGACGGATGGGCAGACAAAAGTCGTGAATAGAAGCTTGGGAGATTTGTTGAGGATCTTAGTGACTGAACACCACAGTCAATGGGATCACATTCTTCCACAGGATGAATTCGCTTATAATGATTCTCTCAATAGAAGAAAAGGGAAAAGTCCATTCCAGATTGTATATGGAATACAACCAAGGGGATTTTTTGAATTAAAATATTTGGAACAAGCTGAATTCAGGAGTGCTAGTGCAGAAGACTTTGCAGAAGGAATGAAGGAGCTTCACAGCCGAGTCAATGAGTGATTGCAGAGTGCAAGTCAAGAATACAAGCAGAGAGCAGATCAACACAGGCACGAACTTCAATTTGAAGTTGGTGATCCAATTCTTGCGCATATGAGGAAGGAAATGTTCCCAAGGGGAACATATAACAAAATGAAGATGAAAAATATTAGACCATGCAAGGTCATAAGGAAACTTGGGGCAAACACATATGATATTGAATTACCTGATGGGATCAAAATCTTACCGATATTCAATGTTGCGTATTTGTACCCTTACAAAGCTGAAGAAGCAGGAGCAGAGAAGGAACAGAAAGAGATTCAATGGACAAAACAAATGCCTGTAGCTGAAAAGCCACAGATGGAAATCATAATTGACAAGAGGATTAGCAAAAAGACCAGGAGGAAAGAGTATTTTGAATACTTGGTCAAATGGAAGGGACATCCAGTTGAAGATGCTAGTTGGGAAGATGAAGCAGAAATTCATAGGCATGGACAAACCATGCAAGAGCTCATGAACAAGAGTTCATGAAAATTTTCAAGCAAGGGAGTATGATGTAGGAGCATCGTAAGCAACCAGCCAAGCAAGCATAAAGGCGGAAGACAGCTGGAAAAGCACAACACACATTTTGCACATTTTGATTTATGTTTTTGAAAAATTAATAAGAAGATATTAATGTAGTAGTTAAAGGAAGCGTACTTGCATGTTGTAAACAGATCTTGAGCGATTTTCTCTCATCTGTCGGATGTAATAGACATTAAGTTTGTTTAATGAAAGTAGGTAGATTTGAATTAAGATATTAGACAGTTTTAGAAGCGTAGGAGGGAAAACAGATATAGACACCCTCACCCTTGTATCATTGTATTATTGTATCATTAGAACAAAAGAAGAGAGATTTCATAAGCTGAGAGTTGTAGCAGAGAACTGTAGAGAAGAACCCATGTACAGGAGCACTTGAGTTAATATATGAAGCTTTGACTCAATTTTCATGGTGTTATGATGCTTACTGTTTACATTTGCTGAATGGTATGCTTATAGTTGATTTATTTCTCTGTTTATGTATTTGCTTTAATGCTGGGTTGAATGTGTGATTTCATGTTAAGTATATGAAGTCTGAGAGAGGAGAAGAATGAGTTTCAATTGTTTCTCATCTTGAGAGTTCCTGCAAGGAGTGTAGTGAAACGTCTGCAAGGTGTGCGTTGACAAGAGTCTGAGTTTTATCTCATAAAGCTCAGGAGAGATACTATTGTTCTCATACCAGTAGAAGTGCAGGTGAAGCATAGAGTTGTGAAAGGTGTGCGCAGGCTAGTTGAAACCTTAAAAGTTATCAACTAAGGTGAAGGTGGAAGGACTACTGTTGCAAAGAGTGCATAGAGTTAAGGACTCAAATAACCAGAGGTTATTTGAAAGGTTGCAGCAAGGAGTGCGTGCAAAAATCCTTTTGGGGACTTGAGTTTGCAAGTGAAAGCTCAGGAGGGTTAGTACCTTTGAAGTGTTCAAATGAATATGGGGAGCAAGATCATCACGCAGAAGTTAAGTTCAGTGGAAGGATGCCAAGTCAGTTTGACCAAAGATTATGAGGAGTGAATCAGACGATTATAATTCTCCGTGGAGAACTCGTGAAATAACATGGACCATTGGATCCCACAGATCTGTGAGAAGGTTAAAGCTGAATGAATTTCAACATTCGTAAATCTCAGGTGGAGTAACGATCGTTGGATAAGAAGCGTCAGGAGTCGTTGATCTTGCACTCGAAATCTGCTATTTTGGGTTTCAGAGTTTGGAGTGACAAGTGATTTTGGAGTCACTGCATCACAAACTCCTGGTACGCGAAATCACGCCAGCCGTCAGATCAGGGAAGGCTCACAACCATTGATATCCTTTGAAGTGGAATTCAACATTTTGGTATTTCGGGGTTCGACATACAGAGAATCTTGATGACAAGGAGTTGGGGCGCTTAGTATTGGAAATCTCGAAGTCGTGAAACACGACATGCCTTGGCGTGAATTTTGAGATTTCAAGATTTCGACACTTAAGGTGTCAGGAAGTAGAGGAGGCAGTGATCTTTGGAATCGAGAGTTTCAAACTCCCGGTTCGCGAAAATCCGAAAGATCCAGAGACGTCGGATCGTGGAGGATCTCAGCCGTAGATCACGCTGGAGGTGAGGTTTCGAGAATTCAGAGATTGAAGTTTTGGGAGGTGAGGAACCTTTCTGTTGTGGATTTTCATGAGTTGCGAAATCCCAAAAAGTGAAAGGAAAAATTCCCGAAAACATTGAAGGACAATTGCTGTTGGGGCTCAATAGGGTTTCAGGATTTCGGGAGTCGAGAGGTAGAGTTGCATGGTCACACAACTCCCGAAATCACGAAAAGGAAAAATCCGAAAGGTGGTCCTACACATTAGTCAGAGGAATACGTGTGACATAAGTCAAGGTAGTGGTCAAGATTCGCGAAAAATCCCGAAAGGCCATCGATCTTGCCAAAAAGGGGAAATTTCAGAAAACCGGGAAATCCTAAGGAAAGAGGAATGAGTGGTGGTCGTTCGCTCAAGTCCCAAAAAGACAAAATAAGTGGCAAAAAGAGTCATGTGTTCGACGCATTGAAGGAGTCAACCCTCGTTGACGTTTCGGGTTTCAGAGGTTGAAGAGACAAGGGGCTCGACAACAAGATTCGCGAAATTGCGAAATCCGAAATCCTGAAAGGGAAAAAGCCTGATTGCATTTGTTGGTCGGTTGTGGGGTTAACGCCGGTGTTTGATCATGTAGGCATAACTCAGAAGGAACTATGGAATACACCTGTTTGTGTGTGTGTGAAGTATTCCCTATGGGGAAATCAATGAGTCAATCAGACTCAGGGGAAGATTTAGAACGATCCTGCGCGGATCTTGGTCCGAGGGTCGGGGGTCTGCGTCATGGGACAAATCAAATGATCCAAGATTTGTTTTCTCATCTGGATGAGGATAGAGACAATGATGGTATTTATGATGAACCTCTATTAGAACAGGAAAATAAATGAATTTACGAGGGCTCAAGAGAAAATATTCTCTCCGCTACATTGTTTCTAGTGAAATTAAAGGTTATGAATAATTTGTCGAACAATTGTATGA
>SNQJ01S0220718.1:0-15104 GCA_010110895.2 Picea sitchensis | reverse complement strand
CATTCGAAGTCTGAGAGAGTAAAGAATGAGTTTCAATTGTTTCTCTGTCTGAGCAAGAGTTTTCCTGCAAGGAGTGCAGTGAAATTGTCCGCAAGGTGTGCGTTGACAGAAGTCAGAGTTCATCTCTGCAAGCTCAAGAGGGATAACATTGTTCTCATTCTCGCAGAAGTGCAAGTTAAGAATAGGATCCATGCAAGGAGTGCGCAGGCCGAGTGAAGTCTCAGAGTTACAACCTGAGGGAGTTGTTGAAGGACTTCTATCGCAGAGAGTGCACAGAGTCGAAGAGGTTCAAATACTTGGAAGTATTTGAAGAATTTCCGCAAGGAGTGTGTGCAGGAGTCTTCTTGAAGACTTGCGTTGTGGAGAAAGCTCAGGAGGGATAGAGTCTTCGAAGTTGTCAAAGAGAAGCTCTAGAGGGCTAGTGCCTTGAAGTGTTGTAAGAAGGCGCAGCGACATTGTTTTGCAGGTGGATAAGTTTCATGAAAGAACACTTTGTTTATTTTGCAGGAATCGTCAAGGAGGAATTTGATAGTCGAAATTCTCTGGGGAGAATTCACGAAGTCCCGAAAGCCATCAGATCTTGCAAAGGAGCAGGGGAGTTATGGCAAGTATTTCCTAAAGTGTAAAGCTCATAAGAAATCGGGCCATAGGATCTGAGCCAACAAGGGTCGTTGGATAACTCGCATAATATTGTTTCATGGATTTGCGAGTTGAAGGTTTAAAGCCTTTGCATCAAGATTCGTGAGTGGCAAAGTTGCGAGAGAATCGCAGCCATCCATTTGAGGAGGACAAGTGGTAGATATCAAGGGATCTCGTGAAATCATAGGTTCGCAAGGAGAGAGCCCAAAGATTGGGTGCTCCAAGTCACGAGTGGCGAAATCGCAAGGAGCTAAGATAGCCATAGGATCTAGGTCAAGGGAGGACCATTGGATCAGAGTCTCATCATGCCTATCGCACATTCGGGGGTTTCATGGGTTGAAGAGACGAAAGCTTAGCATCAAGATTTTCGAATTCGGGAAGTCCGAAACTCCAAAAAAAAGGCAGGAAGTTCCATTGTGGGACCTGCGTTGATGACATGTCGAAATTTTGGCATTTCGTCATATCGGCAGATAGGAAGTTGAGACTTTTGTCCTGAAAGTCCCGAAGTCGCAAGTTACGATAAGGAGTAGCGAGGAGTTTGGGATCTCGGCAATTCGGGCATCAGGATACAAGGAGGTAATTCTTCGGGAAGCGAAGTCGTGAAGTGACGAAGTTAGGCACGAGGGACACGTGGTAGAAACGCAAGGTGGGCTCGTGCGATAGATAGGTGAACACGTGTTACCTAGTGAAAGGAGTCAACACCTGTTGACCTCTCGCATCTCGGGGATTCGTGAGATAAGGGAATGAGAGTTCAACCCTTTGACTTGTGAAGTCATGAGTAGCGAGAACGCGAGGAGAAAAGTCAACATCGCTTCTTGGGGTTTCGTGAAAGGAAGGTGCCAAGTTCAGACACCACAACTTGGGAAGTGGTGAGTAGCGAGAGGATCTAGCTTTAAGCTTAGCCGGTGGTCACGCGTGGAGGGCGCTGATAGAGGGGAGCTATACCCATTTCGTGATCTCGGGTATCGTGAGATTGGAAAAGAAGAGTCGGGAGCCTCGACTCACAAACTCGCGAGTGGTGAGTTGTGACAAGAACCTTTTGGGTTAGGCCTTGGTCATAGTGTTGTGGTCACACAGAGAAGTGGAGCTCGCGCCTAGTGTTGTTTGCACAGGGAAGCTACTAAAAAGGACCTATGGATCGATAATTTGTGATTCCAACAGAGAATATAAAGAGCTGATTTAGCTCGAGGGAGATAAATAATGATCTTGTGAGTGGATCTCGGCCCGAGGAACGATAAGTCTGCATCAATGCCATCCATGGAAAATAGCCCCAAACCATGTAATGATGATGGAGCAATCTGGTATATTCTTTCGTTTACAAAAAACTCAATGTTTATTTCAGGAAGATCTTTGGGTACCCATTGTTTTACTATATATTTGTACCTCAAGGGAACCTCAATGTCATCTATTCTCTCATGATCATAATAACATGATCCCCCTTTCCCAATAAAAAATTTCATGCGTCTATGGAATTTTCTTATGATCTTCTCACCTCTAGTTGGTTTCCACCTGTTAGACCTACTAGATGTCTCACTTTCCTCTATTTTACCTGAACTCCTCTCACTCAATGAAGATAGATCTGAAAAATACCTATTTTCTTGTACATCATATAACACCATTAATGACATAAATAGTCAGTCAATCAAGATGTAACACTAGTTCATTACTAGTATCCGATTAGTATCACAATAAGCTCATAATGATTACCATAGTGTTACTCGTTCACAATTGTATTATGCTCTATTACTATTGGTATACTATCTAAGAATTATAGGGGCATGTTTGGAGTCAAATGACATCAACACCAAGAAACACAAAGAATTTTTAGATATTTTTAGTTTCTTACAAATTCATGTTCTATGACTCTCCCTGTCTAGTTTTTTTCATATTTTTGAGCTTTGGACTTGAAATGGTTAGAGTGGGATAAGGGGAAATGATATCATCTATTTTTTCCAGTGAAAATTGATCCAAACTTGATAGAAACTATAGAAAAAATTAGGATTCCACTTCTATGTTGGGAATTTTTCTCATGTAACTTTACCCTAAGAGTTTTGGACAATTCAAAGACAAACCAAATCATGGTATTTCTGAAAAATAATGAACAATAAAGGTGTAACTTTAACTCACCGAAAAGACTACCCTCGTCATAAATATGAATATTATTTCAAATACATGAATATGTCAATACTAGACTACAATGCCTATGTTGAACACTTAAGTGGACCCTAATAACACTGATAATATAAATGGAGGTCATGACTAGGGAAGAGGGAACCAAGGTGGCTAAGGTGGATGATGTGATTCCTCAACCCAAGTAGAAGAAATGGTATGAAGGTAAAGGTGGCCTATACATGTCAAAAGGGAGCGAGTAATTGAGATTAAATTACATTGTTAAGTAACAAATATGAGATTTTTTATTGATTCGTAACCCATCGATGGCTACAAAATTGTAAAGGCTAAGGCATGGGTGTGATTTATTGACAATGGGATAAGTGTTGTTGTTGTTCTTGTCCATTATTGTTTTTTTCGTTACCTTGAATCACTCCATCCAAAAAAGGACAAATTGTTTAATTACCTTGACTCACTCCATCCAAAAAGGACAAATGGGACAAGCCATATTCAAAGGCCATGATTACATATTGGTCAGATTAATGGTGAATGGACAATGCGGCTAAGTGGAAATTGCATGGGTTTCATTATGACATTTGTAATTTTCACAACTCCTAAGGTATATTCACAACTCCTGAGTTCGTTCACAACTCTATATGCAATATTACAACTCTCAAGGCATTGGTCAGAATGGCATAGTCGGTTTGGGGATATTCTTCATGCACATGGACCTCTCATGCCTTGCCATGTCACAAATATTGGAGTGGTCAACTTGTTTGTGCATTTGGAGGCATGTGTCACATAGTTTGATGGATGACCTCCTTGGAGGATGCATTACATAGCCTTTTGGGATTATATTTAGCACATATGGACCTTCTTGGACTTCTCTTGACTTGAGTATATGATTGGCATGATTTGAGAAGGAGGTTGCACATTGGATACCTCACACATGACCATTGGAGTTTAATTTAGGGGATTCATCCACTCTTCAGGGATTATACTCATTACTTGTTGGTATTTTTCACTTTGGGGAGCTACGTGACAACCTTGGAGGATAACTAAGAGGTTTTCATTTCCTACTTTGAGGAGTTTGTTGTGGATCTATCCACTAGGAGGATTTTGGAGGCTACATGTTTCACCTTTGACTCATCTTATTGCCTCTTTGATGGAGGCATCCAACTATTTTGGGGCTATTTTGATTGGATTATTGTACATGTGGCTTGACCACCTTTTTATTTTACAAAAAATATTAGTTAGTTGGATGAAATAATTCTTCACTCCTCCCTAGGCTAAATCTAAGGATTTCACATGATATATTATTATTCTATTGTAAATGGAGTTAAGCTAGACTCTATATAAGGAGTATCCATTCCTCATTTGTAGTCATCATTTTATTTTTGCAGCTTCACTCCTTGGAGATTAATTGACATATCTTTCTTTGAGCATATGGATGTATAAGGGTTATGTCTTTATGGATTTTGGTGTCAATTCTTGAAGCTCTTCTATATTGGTTTCTATTTGGTGCATAAATATTGATTATTAATGCTCAAATATTCTACAAACTACCAATATCAATCCATTGAAGTGTAAAAACTACCACTTGGAAGGAAGACATTTTGGGGTAACTCCTCTCTGTCTTCCTTTTTTAGTTTGGGGTAACTCCTCTCCTCTATTGGATGCATTTCTTTTTCTATCAATTTTAGGAATCCTAGCAAGGGTATTCAGTACGTTTGTGAAGCTATAGTTGATATTTTTGGTGAAGGTTTCTCCCATAAGGAACCATTATTGTAGGGCCTTGGTATTCATTTTTAATATTGATTAGATAAGATATTATTCTTTATCATAATCTTTAGATGAAATACACTAATTTTTAAAAGGGGTGTTGAAAATGAGTAAACCAATTACCATGGGATCATTAACTTGTAGATTTACTTATAGCTCAAACAAGAGGTAAACCAATAGGGTATGAGGATGGAATAAACTCCAACAATACAAAATCTTCGATATGCAACAAATGAATTAGTAAAATAGGTACCTCCTACAGTTTGGTTTCTTGGTAACTCCAATTATGAATTAGAATAATAGTGTTTATAGGGGTTGCATTTCGAATTATAGAGTTCAATGGATATGGGTCATAGAGGTTATGGGTATTATAGGGGTTTTAAGGGAAGGAGTATAAAAAAATGGAATGTCCCCCGTGATTCACTGATTTGTGTGCTCAAACACATGAATCTCTTCCATGCTTTTGGTTTCTTTCACCTATCATCTCCAACACTTCTACAGGGACTTATAATAATGGACTTGGATCCAAATTTGAAGACTTGTTGATTCATATTAATAAATCTTCATTGGAATAGTTATATTCATACCTTATAATATTCAACCCTACAACTTTAAGGGAGGTTCCTCCCTTCTCTCTTATTTATTTCCCCTTGTCTCTTGTGACTATGGAGTCCTCTTATTGTTATTCCTCCAATGTTTTATTCCCTATCTCATTTGATCTTAGTATCGACCAACTCTCCCCTCAAAACATGTCCAAAATCTCTCACCTCATTCAAATGAATGTCATTAACATTCCTCCTAGTAGTTGTCTAAGTAATCATAAAACAATTCCTACCCAGCCTTATAACATAGCGATCCTTCCCCTTACTACTACATTATCCAAGTTAACCATGGAGGATACTCACCACTTCCTTCCAAAATGACACATATCCCTTCTACCCCTAGCCAAGGGTATCATACAAATACACCCTCTTCTTCAAAACAATTAAACATGCAACCTTCCACCTCATGTAGGATGTGTGATGAATGCATGCCCTATATGTGAAAACTTGAAGAGTAAATCTTTAGATAATTTGTAAAAATTCAAGATTCTCTTAGGACAACCTTCCCTCCTCAATGGGTTCCCCATTCCATACCTACAACCTTAAATCAAATCCTTTCTCATTTAGCACCTAATGTGCCTCCACCCAAGTAGTGTAAGACAAATAGGTCTCCCCCTCCTCCTATAAGTTCTCCTAGAACTAATCACATAACCATGCATGCTAACCTTTTACCTAAATCAAACAAATGGTGCAATTATCATAATCTCAACACTCACAACTAGAATGAATGTCAATTCCTTCGACATAAGAACTCTTCTCATTCCCAAAAAGGCTCATGACCTCCCTTGTTCCAAGTTACAACGACTTGACAATGCACTTATCCTAAACAAGATGATGCATCTCAACTCAACACTTCTTTAAGAAAATATACCCTTCCTCAACCTACCCAAATTACTCCTCCTCTTGAACCTTGGTCAACATAAAAAACTATCAAGTCATTCCATTTGACACAAGCATTGGGTGATGTACCTCTATATTCCCCTTGGACCCACTCTTACCTCATAGGTTGCCTCAACATAACGTCTCAAAACTTAGAGACCTAGAATTCTATAGGGAACTATAATTGTGATGAGTGATTCACCTTAATGACCCCTCTCCCTTCCTCTCATCCACCTTTTCCTAAAGGGTGGACCTCTTCTAAACCTTTCTAGAGAACCTAACTCTTCTATCCTTCTATTTCTTCCCCTACCTTGAATCGCTTAAGGAAATTCCTTCCATATTTGATATTCTCTTCTTCAATCCTAGCTTCTCGGTCTCATGTTTCCTTTCTTTCTCTATTTTCCCTTTTCCATAAAACATTGAAGAAAAGACCCATCTCCCTTCACCTCTTTCTTTGGTCACTCTATCAATGGCATAGTTCTTCCTGGGTCATTATCTCAAGTACAACCTTACTTGATATTAATTTTCCATTGTTAGGGATAACCACCACTACCTTGGTCTTTGTCTCAAGATACCAATTTGTTAGTCACATTTCATAACCTATAGTTGTGGAATCATCTATGTGTCTTAAACATCTCTTTGTAAATCCTCCTAAGTTTTCTTGAACCACCTGCATTCTTTGAAACCCTAATTTGGAAATGCACACTGAAAATAATGAAACATCTTGATATTCCAACTCTTCCATGATCTTGGGCTGCTTTCCCTTGAGATATGAATTGTTTTATTCCCTATATCATTTGATCTTAGTATCGACCAACTCTCTCCTTAGAACATGTCCAAACTCTCTCACCTCATTCAAATGAATGTCATTAACATGCCTCCTAGTAGTTGTCTAAGAAATCATAAAACAATTCCTACCCATCCTTATAACATAGGAATACTTCCCCTTATTACTACATTATCCAAGTTAACCATGGAAGATACTAACCACTTCCTTCCAACATGGAACATATCCCTTCTACCCCTAGCCAAGGGTATCATGAAAATACACCCTCTTCTTCAAAAAAATTAAACATGCAACCTTCCACCTCATGTAGGATGTGTGATGAACACATGCCCTACATGTGACAACTTGAAGAGTAAATGCTTATATAATTTGTAAAAATTAAATACTCTCTTAGGAAACCCTTCCCTCCTCAATGTTCTCCCCATGTCATACATCCAACCTTACCTCAAATCCTTTCTCCTTTAGCACCTAATGTGCCTCCACCCAAGAATTGTAAGACAAATAGGTATCCCCTCCTCATATAACGTCTCCTAGAACTAATCGCATAAGCATGGATGCTAACCTTTTCCCTAAATCAAACAAATGGTGAAATTATCATAATATCAACACTCACAACTTGAATGAATGTCAATTCCTTCGACAAAAGAACTCTTATTCTTCCCAACAAGGCTCATGATCTCCCTTGGTCTAAGTTACTACGACTTTACAATGCACTTCTCCTAAACAGGATGATGCATATCAAATCAACACTTCTTTAAGACAAGATATCCTTCCTCAACCTACCGAAATTACTACTCCTCTTGAACCTATATCAACACAAAAAACCATCAATTCACTCCCTCTGACACAAGCATTGGGTGATGTACCTCTAGATTCCCCTTAGACCCACTCTTACCTCATAGGTTTCCTCAACATAATGTCTCAAAACTTAGAGACCTATACTTCTATAGGGCACCATCATTGTAATGAGTGATTCACCTTAATGACCCCTCTCCCTTCCTCTCATCCACCTTTTCCTAAAGGGTGGACCTCTTATGAAACTTTCTAGAGAACCTAACACTTCTATCCTTCTATTTCTTCTCCTACCTTGAATCACTTAAGGAAATGCCTTCCATATTTGATATTCTCTTCTCCTCTCCTAACTTCTCGTGCTCATGTTCCCTTTCTTTCTCTATTTTCCCTTGTTGATCAAGCACTAAAGAAAACACCCATATCCCTTCACCTCTTTCTTTGGTCACTCTATTAGTGGCATAGTTATTCTTAGGTATTTATGTCAAGTACAACCTTACTTGAGTTGAATTTTCCATAGTTAGGGATAGCCACCACTACCTTGGTTTTTGTCTCAATATACCAATTCGTTAGTCACATTTCATAACATATTGTTTTGGAATAATATATGTGGATTCAACATCTCTTTGTAAAGCCTCATGAGTTTTCTTGAACAACCTGCATTCTTTGAAACCCTAATTTGGAAATGCACACTCAAAATAGTGAAACATATTGATATTCCAACTCTTCCATGCTCTTGGGATTCTTTCCCTTGAGATAGGAATTGTTTTATTCCCTATCTCATTTGATCTTAGTATAGACCAAATATCCCGTCAAAACATGTCCAAAATCTCTCACCTAATTCAAATGAATGTCATTAACATGACTCCTAGTAGTTGTCTAAGAAATCGT
This sequence comes from Picea sitchensis, assembly GCA_010110895.2. Taxonomy (NCBI): domain Eukaryota; kingdom Viridiplantae; phylum Streptophyta; class Pinopsida; order Pinales; family Pinaceae; genus Picea; species Picea sitchensis. The sequence continues at coordinate 6,626 of SNQJ01S0220718.1, read as the reverse complement.
AAAAAAATTCCTACCTAGCCTTATAACACAGGGATCCTTCCCCTTATTACTACATTATCCAATTTAACCATGGAGGATACTCACCAACTTCCTTCCAACATGGAACATATCCCTTTTACCCCTAGCCAAGGGTATCACACAAATAAACCCTCTTCTTCAAAACAATTAAACATGCAAACTTCCACCTCATGTAGGATGTGTGATGAAATCTTGCCCTACATGTGTCAACTTGAAGAGTAAATCCTTAGATAATTTGTAAAACTGAAAGAGTCTATTAGGAAACCCTTCCCTCCTCAATGTGTTCCCCATGCCAGACCTCCAACCTTACCTCAAATCCTTTCTCCTTTAGAACCTAATGTGCCTCCACCCAAACAGTGATTGGCACTTTTGGGAAAACTATTAAAGAAATAAGGAATGATTCAGGTGCTACTATCAAAATGCTTCCCTGGAATCTCTCACCAATATGTGCTTCAGCATAAGAAATTGATCGATTAGTGCAGGTATTCATCTTCCTTTGACTTGAAAAAAATGTTGTCATCTGTATACATGAACAAGGGATGAAATATTAGTTTAGAGTGTTGTATTCACTATATGTTGGTATGTAAGATTTTGAAGATCAAGATAAATCATTTTTTCCTAATGATATTGAAGCACAAATCATTTTTTCCTAATGATATTGAAGCACAAACATCCAAATCTTTGAAGATAAACTTGGTGCATAAAGGTTGGATGCTTGAGTAAAATTTGGAAGACTGTATTATTTTGCCTATCAATCTTATGTTGATCTTGAGAAGACTGTATTCTTAAGGGTTTAATATGTATAGGGTTTTAAATCTATGTCAATAGAAATATCTTATTAGAATTTGGACAACTAGTTGAAAGACTACAATGAGGAAGTTCATTACCTTTTTTCTCAAAGGTGGATTCTCAAGTGCATCTTCCATCCTAATTCCCATATTGAGCTTGAGTTGTAAGGATCCAAATTCACTCAAATATACTTGTGAAGTACAATGCATTATTGATGTTCATCATTGAAATGGTGTAATAGATATATCATAGAGCTGAAGATTTCGAGAAGACAAAGGATGTAGAAATTTCAATATTTTCTTTCTCAGATTTTAGCTAGATTCATTTGATCACAACCTTTGTGGTGTTTCTGGTATTACACCGAAGAAATTATTGCAATAGATAAAAGAGTGTTAGTTGAGCCTTTATTCATTCTAATATTATTCAGCTGACAGTTCACTCAAAATTCGCTCAGCCTCTGGAAGATCATCTCATCATTATTTCATCAAAGGGAGAAGAAGAAGAGGAAACATTTGTTGCATAGCAAGAATTGGCTCAAATTTCCATTGTTATCCTTGAGGTGATGGCTCTCTCTGTTGTTTTCAATCTCGAATTTTTTGTAGTCGTTGTTTGTGATAAAACAATTAATTTTGTTTAATGATATTTTGTAGATAGGCATCAAAATAGTACCGATCTTTCAATTAGGCCAAATTAATATTACTCAAATCATATTTAAACCTTGTTGATGGGTCCTAAATACCTTTAACTCAACAACAGGAACCAAACCTGCCACTGAAGTCCAATTAGACTCTGCAGCGTGTAATGGTGGAATTTTTCTCCAGTTCTTGCGATCTGGCCAATTAATCGATGGGATTTACATTTTCTTTTGAAGGTTTCTCCTTTAGTTCAGAAATTTTCTTTTGTATTTTCTCTTAGGTGGGACCAATATAATATAAATCCGGTATAAACCAACTAGGTAACAAGTGGAAACAAGATTAACTACTGGAAAAGAGGTCGAGCTTGGGATAACCCTTTCACTCTAGCATGAAGACAATGATTCTCTACCACAGGACTAGTACTAATACATTAACCGTGCTGGTATTCAAATTACTGACTAAGATACAATTTATTAGAAGAAAACATGCATGAGATAAATTATGGCAAGTAAATTAGTTCACTTAACTCTAATAATCAATCACATAATAACACAATGATTTATTTTCATCATTAAAGACAAGAACTATAAAACATTGAACCAAATAAACTATCAACAAATTTAGTAGCTATTACTCATTACAACATCCATTCCATACACGCCCAATCATACACGATTTTGATGAAAAAACACAAACTTTTCTCTGATGCTGAACATGACTTCTCAATTAAAGGCATCTCTAAAATAGGTCTTTACAAAACCAAAAATGAGGGTCTTTGCAAAAACCATCGACCTCTTGCTAATAGGTAAATCATACTACTTATAACATAATATTAACTAAAAATAACTATTAAAGTGCAACTAAGTAAAACAAAACTCACCACATGGCACTTTCTTCTATCAGTCTTTCTAAGAGTCATCACATGATCTCACTTAAGTGGATGACTCTTCTTGTACTCTGACCACTTGATGAAGAGATCGTCGCATGTGTTAGCATATGGGAATCTATGTTGTTCCATTGGGGCTGAAAGAATCTCTCTTATCTCTACTGGTCGTGCCTGATACTTAACTTTTCTGGCACTTAACTATTGCAACATGTCTCAAGTTTTGATCAGATGATCCATGAACTGTCGCACCTTTCCTCATTTCTCGGTTGATATTTTTCCAACTCTTCTCGCATTTGGCCCTTTTCTCTTGGATTTCCCAATGAGGTTCCTGAGCCATTTTAACCCAATATTTGGCCAATTTCCTTATGTGGTCGATGCTTATTTCCCTTGGCACCTGGATGATGTGCTCTTTGATGTCTTGACCCTTTTTCACTGCACTGATACAGTCGATCCTTTCCATGGCTTGGTGTGTTTTCTCATACCACCTCTCCATATCCTTGCATGTATCCAGTGCCATGAGGGTGTCTTCATGTAGCTCGTCTATCCTTGCAATGAATAGGTTTCGCTCATTTGTAAATTTTTTGTAGGCCTCCTTGAATTCGCTTCTTAGGAACACAACGGCCTATGGTGTGTCCTAGTAATATTTTTATAAGTGGCACAAATGTTCCAATTCCTTCAGAGTGGTGACCATATCCTCTTCATACCTTTTAGCTCTGTCCAGGGTGGCATTTGTGATTGCCATCCCTGCGCCGATAAGTTCAGATGTTTTGGCATGCTCTATATTTATCAACTTTTCCTATGTGGTGATGAGGATGGAGAGATATGGAGTGATACTCCTCTTCTTGGCAGTTCTTTGCACAATAGATTTTCTTTTCTAGTCATAAGATATGGCATGTATGTCGGCTACTTCATCCATGGGCTCGGGGATTTTTTGATCCCCTCAGGTGAGCACACTTCCCAGGCTCCTGATGGTGTATATTTTTTCAACACTGGGTTATTGAACTTCCTTCATGTGTTCGAAGGGTTTGGATTCTATTTGTTGCTCATTGAGAAGTTTAGTACCGATTGAAATTGAGGATTCAGGGGTAGGTTCGGTACTTACTTGATCATCGGTCATTGAGATGTTGTTTTCTTATTGTAGATATTCTTCCTTTTTTTCGTCTGTCCCTAACTCGTCCTTCGAACTATCCTATTGGGTCTTTGGTGCATTAGGCATCTTAGCATCTAAGACACTTTCAACCTCTTTTTCATTCTTTGGAAGGAAAATTTGAGCATCAGGGGTTGGGGAAGATGCCTTCTCTAGCTCATTTTCCTCTATGATTTTTACAGGGGTCACCAGGGATACCTCCGACCTCTCTTCATCATCATAGATTTTTATTAACTCGCGGATGGGGTCTGGTGAACTTGCTCTCCCTGATATTTTGATTGTGTATGACTGAGATGAAACACCCCCCGGGGATCCAACCTATAGCATTGTGATTTTAGGGTTGCCTAAATCGACAATTTCATCAATGTCTATTAGTTTCGGGTCACTTGGGCCTGTTTGTTTTTCATATGGGTTATCGACATGGGATTCTATAATTCCTAAGAGGTCTGGGTCATCTTACAGCTGATCAATTATATATTGCACCTATTCTATCATGAGAAAACCCCTTTCTCGCATGTCTTGTGTCATAGGGAAACCTCTTTATTGCATCAAAGCTACCAGGCGAACGTCTTTTGCTTCTGCCACTATCATTTCTTTCTTGGATCTAAGGGCCTCTTGAATCGATTGTTATATGGTCGACATTTATTCATCCATGCTCATGTCTTTGAATTGTTAGAAAAATAGGACCACAGAACAATAAAATAAAACAAATACGGAAACAAAACACATAAGATACATAATACAAGAGAGACATAGATTTACGTGGTTCACCCAGTGTGGGCTATGTCCACCAGAGAAATTGACAGGTCCTTTATTTATTATTATCCAACAAAATGAAGGGATACAACCTATAGCAAAACACCCGTTGTAACTTCCTCTTCTTTCTCTCACAGTCTCCTCTCTCAGAATACAATACTCGCCAACATACATAGCCGCAATACATTTCCCTCATAAAAGAGGGTTTCCTTCTAGGGAAAAAAACCCTAACATAATCTCTATCGTTAGATATGTGACCTTAAATAGACGATCCATATTTACAATGATATTACAATATATTTTTACAAGGAAAATTTTCCTTCAAGGGCTTCGCCCCTGATCCCCCATCGGGGGACGCTGCCTTCGTACCCTCGCTGGGGGCCCGCTTTTCCCTGGACCCTGTAGAGGGGGTATCCCCCTTCTGCACTCCCCTGTGTGGAAGTGTGTACATACTTCTTGGGTGTAAATGCTTCATGGGGTATAAACAATTTGAAAGTAAAACACCTCGTCGGAGAATCGGGCTCCACAACCAACAATCTCCCACTTGAGTACGATCTCAACAACTCATCCTTATTGTATATGTTGGACTCTGAACCTTATTGGACCTGAAAATTTCTCATCTTCATATTCATTCTTGAACCAGGCTGACAGAGCACAGTTTCTCCCTGGATACTCTCTTTGTTAACATGTTTGTGGGATTCTTGCTAGTGTGTATCTTTTTCATCTTGCAAAGAACTCATACTTACATTCAAGTACTAAGAATATACATCTCATGTATATTCTTAGTCTTTGAATGGAAGGTTGAGTTCTTTCAAGGTGAATGGCACTCTGAAAATCACAGTACAACATGTTGTTCTACTGCTTCTTTCCAAATTCCTCCAAAAACCTTTGTAACAAAATCATCCCTTTACTAGCCTCCGTAGCAACAACACACTTTGCTTATGTTGTTTAAAGTGAAACAACATTTTGCAGTTTGAAATCCAACTTACTATTGTTCCACCACTATAGTAAAACATACCACACAGATTGCTCCTCCTGCTGTCTTTATCACTTTTCATATTTGAATCAACATATCCTGTAGAAAAGATAATACGAACCTCAAAACATAATGCATGTGTAGTACCTCTCAAATACCGGAGAATCCACTTTAATCCCTCCCAATGTTATTTACCCTGGGTGTTCATATGGTGCCTCACAACTCCTTGCATGTACAATATATACAGTCTTGTGCAAACCATTGCGCCACATCAAATTTTGTAGACTGCTGATGAATAAGGGACCACAGACATGTATTCTATCTCCTCTTGTGTCTTGGGACACATTGCTTGGATAATTTGAAATGGCTGGCCAAAGGTTAGCCCTTCTTCGGTTTTGCATTCACATTCTAAACCTCTCCAACACCTTCTCACATTGTACTCACTGAGGACAATGTCAATTCGCGTTTTCCCGTCTCTTGTTATTTTCATGCCAAGGGTTTTCTTTGCGGCACCCAAATCCTTCATCCCGTGGTGGATAATTTCTTATTGAGAACATTTATATCTTGCATATTAGACCTACAACAAGCATGTCATCATACAATAGCAAGATAGCCATGGCTTCCTGCAACCTTTTAAAATAAACACATTGATTAGAATGACATTTACTATAACCTGTTATGTCATAAACATGTCAAACTTTAGATACCACTTTGCCCAGGCTTGCTTTTGATCCCATATAGGCTCTTCTTCAACCTTCATACCAAATTCTCCTTCCACGACCTCATGCCACGTGATTTCTTGCACATAAATCTCTTCCTCCAAATTAAATCCCCATGGAGAAAATCTATTTTACATCCCAAATCCTTCATCACAAATGAATTGGATAATTTCTTATTGAGAACATTTATATCTTGCATATTAGACCCTACAACAAGCATGTCATCTACATACAATAACAAGATAATATAGCTTCCATTTTCTAGCCTTTTAAAATAAACACGGTGATCAAAATGACATCTATTATAACCCTGTTATGTCATAAACCTGTCAAACTTTAGATACCACTGCCTTGGAGCTTGCTTTAGTCCATATAAGCTCTTCTTCAACCTTCATACCAAATTCTCCTTCCCTTTGACCTCATACCCCTGTGGTTGCTGCACATAAATCTCTTCCTCCAAATCCCCATGGAGAAAATTTGTTTTTACATCTAACTGTTCAAGATGCAAATCTTCTACTGCCATAAGACTTAAAATAGTCCTAATTGAAGTCATTTTAACAACAAGAGAAAATATTTCATCAAAATCTATACCTTTCTTTTGTGCAAACCCCTTTACAACAAGTCTATCCTTGTACCTCTTTTCTCCTCCATCTTCTTCCTTCAACTTGTAAACCCATTTATTCTGCAATGCTCTTTTTCC
>SNQJ01S0220717.1:0-15104 GCA_010110895.2 Picea sitchensis | reverse complement strand
AACTTCCCGGGGTCGTAACTTTTGCATACGATCTCCGTTTTAGGCATATAATAGCTCATTGGAAATATCTATCCGAGGACTACAACATTTGAACAAAGTTTCATGATGAAATTTTTCTCCCGCAACATACCCAAAAAAACATCGTTTAGGGCCTCAAAACGGCTCCAGAAATTCAGGACCCGAAAAACTGCTAAAAATAGTAAATTGCCAAAAATGTCATAAAATTGTTTTGAGCCAGTTGGAGAAGGTGGGTGGCCACCGATATCCATCTGGATCAAGTAGCATCCTCAGGATTGTACCAGGTCCATTGGACCTTTACAAACCCTAAGGCTCGATTCTGGAGCTATTTGATTTTTCGATCCAGAATGCATACCAGATGCACTTGAAAATCACCTTCTTGCTCCACCTGAATCACTCTCCGATCAATAACATGATTAGCATCATGTATATATTTCTTTAGTAATGATACTGGAATACATTATTAACAAACATAGATGCAGAAAATGCAATCATATAAGATACTAGACCAATCCTCTCCAGGATTTCAAATGGCCCACAATAGCAAGATGCCAACTTTGAACAATTTCCCAACTTTAGGGAACTTATGTTGGCTTTCACTTTCAAGAATACATGATCACCCACTTTGAATTGCCTGTGAGTTCTACCCTTATCAGCATAAGTTTTCTTCCTGTCTTGGGAAGCCTTTAAATTTTGTTTTATTTTTATCATTTGTTCCTCCATTTCCATGAGCAAATCTGGCCCAACCACTGCTCGCTCTACTGGGTTATCCCAGCTTACTGGTGTGTTTCACTTTCTTCCATAAAGTGCCTCAAATGGGCTCATCTTTAGAGATGATTGGTACCCATAGTTATAAGCAAACTCTACAAAGTGTAGGTAGTCTTCCCATTTTGATGGTTTATCCATCACATACATCCTCAACATATCCTCAATCACTTGATTCACCCTCTTTGTTTGTCCATCTGATTCTGGATGATAATTTGTACTAAAATTCAAATTGTTCCAAATCCATTAAATAATCCTTTCCAAAATTTTGAGGTAAATTTTGGATCTCTGTCAGACATAATTGTCTTGGGTATGCCATGTAATCTAGAAATTTCCCTCATATAAACATCAACAATGTTGGTTGCCTTGTGAGTGAGCTTAACTGGAACAAAATGGGCAACTTTAGTAAGCTTATCCACCACTACCTGATAGAATCATGTTGCTTGTTTGTTCTGGGAAGTTTGGTGATGAAATCCATTGTTACAACTTCCCATTTCCACTCAAGAATGGGTAATGGGTATAGAAAACTAGTTGGGTGTCTATGCTCAGCCTTTACTTTTTGACATTCCAAACATCTAGCAATAAAATAAACAACCTCTTTATTCATGCTTGGCTAATAATATTGGCTTTTGACAGCTGTAATAGTTTTCTGATAACCTGGGTGCCTAGCATAAGGTACATTATGTATTTACCTCAATATCATATTTTTCAATTCTTGAGAATTTGGTACATAAATTATGGCCATGTACATGAGAATTTCATCATTATCCAACTTATATTCCTCAATTTTCTGCTGCAAAATACCTTGTTGTAATCTTTCCACTAATTCCTTGTATTGCAAATCTGATTTGGTAGCCTCTGTAATTTTGTCTTTCAAATATGATTGGTACATGCTAATGGATGTAGCATGCAATTCATGTACTCTTCTGTCAACCACTTTGTTCTCTTTTCCCTTGATATGCTTTATATCAAAGTTATATTCACTTAGAAATTCTAACCATCTTCTTTGCCTAGCATTTAGACTTGGTTGATCAAATAAATATTTCAGACCATTATGGTTTGTCCTCAGCTCAAACCTTTTTCCCATGAGGTAGTGTCTCCATTTCCTCAAGGAATGCACTATGGCTGCCAACTCCAAATCATGACTGGCATAGAGTATTTCATGATCCTTCAACTTCCTTGATTCATAACATATAACAAACCCATTTTGACTGAGGACTCCACCAATCCCTTCTTTACATGAATCTGTGCATACAATGAAGTCTTCATTTTGGTCTGCAATCCTTAGTATTGGAGCACTTCTTAATAACGATTTCAATTGTTGGAAATTCTTTTTGCAATCCAATGTCAACTGAAACTTCACACCCTTTCTTTGCAAGGAAGTGATTGGGTGTGAAATCTTTGAGAATCCTTCAATAAATTTCCTATAGTAGCCTGCAAGGCCCATGAATGATCTCACCTCTATCACATTCATCGATGTTGACCATTCTCTAATGGATTTTATCTTCTCTGGATCCACTGCTATCCCATCCTTTGAAATGATATGTCCCAAATAATGAATTTGATTTTGATAAAATGAGCACTTGCTCAATTTGGCATACAACTGATGCTACCTTAATACTCGCAAAACCATCCTCAAATTATGTTCATGATCTTCCTATGACTTATAATATATAAGAATATATAAGAATGTCATCCAGAAAGACAATGACAAACTTGTCCAAATATTCTCTAAAAACACCATTCATTAAGCACATGAAAACAACTGGTGCATTTGATGACCCAAATGGCACCACTGTGAACTCATAATGACCATACCTTGTCCTGAGGGCGGTCTTGCTGATATCTTCCTCTCTAATCCTTACCTGATGGTATCCTAACCTGAGATCTATCTTTGAAAATATCTTTGCATCCTTTAATTGATCAAAAATATCATCAATCCTTGGTAGAGGATACTTTTTCTTAACCGTCATTTTATTCAACTGTCTAAAATCAATACACAATCTTAATGTTCCATCATTTTTCTTTAAAAACAAGACTGGGGCACCCCAAGGTGACACACTTGGGCGTATATACCCATTCTCCAGAATCTCTTCAAGTTTCATTTGCAACTCCTTCAACTCTGGTGTACTCATTATGTAAGGATTCTTTGACACTGGAGTTGCTCCAGGCATTAAATTTATAGAGAAATCAATATCTCTCTTTGGGGGTAGTCCTGGTACCTCCTTAAACACATCTTCAAATTTTTCCAAGACTACATAGTCTTCCAAATTTGGCAACTTATCTTTAGGTGTCTCTTCCATATGTGTTGCAAATATTTGACACCCTTTTCTGTAACATTTCTTCATCTTCAATGCTGAAATTTCTTGGATGGTTACTGCCCTGGAAATTCCTTGCACCTTCCTTAGGGTCCCTTCCTCATCCAAGCAACTAAATGCATTGTTATGACAGTCTAGGAGAGCATGATGTTGGTCCAACCAATCCATCCCAATTAAACAGTCATAGGAACCTAAAGGCAAGATGTTCAAATCTGCCTTGGCGTTCAGTCCATTCATGTCCATAAGACATGACTTAACCATCTCATTAAGTTTTCTTTTGACTCCTATAGCTAGCTACACCAACCAACATTTTCCATGCTTGCTTCTTGGCAAATTCAAACTTTCCACCATCTTAGGATCTATATAACTATGACTAGCTCCCTAATAAATTAAAATAGCAATGGTTTGGTTGTTAATCATACCTTCCACTTCAATCATATGTGAATGATACTCTGCTTGATTTTTGTCCAGGGATGCATATATCCTTGGCACATTTCTACCCATGTCCTCCATTGTTTCAGCTTGCTGTATATTGTGAACAGTTCTCACTTTTTCACCTCTGTGAGGAAAATCTCTGAACATATGATCTCCTTTACAACCCCAACATTGAATAGGTGGTTTCCTTGGACTTTAACCCCCTGTCTCAATCTTTCTAGGTTCTCTAGGAGTTTGTTGTCCCTATGGATTATTTCTGAAGAATGGTGGCTTAGATCCCTTCTTCCTCTGATCCACCTTGAATTTCTTTTTGTCTTCCCAAGATTTTTGGAAAGTTGGTCTTTCTTTTTTCTGATCATATAGGCATTTAGCTCGCCTTATGGTCTCCTCTAATGTCTTGGGACCATCATACTGTATTTTTTCACTGATAAATGATGGAAATCCAGTCAAATATCTTGAATTTTAACTATCTCATCCTTGATGAAAGAGACATACTTCAACAGTTCTATAAACCTTCTTTCATATTCATTTATTGTCATACTCCCAACCTTGAGTTAAAATAACTCTTTCATTTTCTTGTCATCGTATCTTTTAGTCAAGTATTTCTTCTCAAAATACTTCTTGAATTCGCCCCAAGTAACACTTTTCTCTTTAATGTGTTTCACCTGCACAAGCTGATCCCACCACATGGATGCCTTTCCCTTGAGTTGATAGATAGTAATTCTACCTTCTACATGAGAAGAATAATTATGCAATTGAAAATATTGTCTCATGCCCAACAACCATGTTTCTGCATTCTCATCCTTCTTGTGCTCACCATCAAATGTAGGAGGTTTGATTTTGTTCATTTATCCTCGTAGTTCATCCACCCCAGACCTCTTATTCTTTATGATAGGGGATGGACTTGAGCTGCTATGTGCTCTCTTATTGGAATGCCTCGGGGAGTGGTGGTGATGTCTGCTAACACTTCTGGTTCATCTTTTCTCATCAGAAGGTCTATGACATCCAAATTTGCTTCAGCCACTCTCCTTGTCCAAATTCTTTTCTATTTGGTTCAAGCTATGCATTAAATTCATGTTGAAGTCATCCTGCTGCTCCTTGGCTTTCATAAGCCTTTCATTATCAGCTTTATGGCTTTGGACATCCTTCTGCAAATTTTTAATGGTCTCTTCCATATTCATGTTTTCCTTCCTTTCATCTCCATGTCCATTGGAGTTTGTTCCTTCAATGCCCAAATGGACATCCATCCCTCTAATATCATCCTCCTAAATGTAAGTCCCTTGTGCCTCTTCTGTTCCTGTAGACTCTATGCTGATATTGATCTAATCTAGTTTTTGTTAACTCTGCAAAATGTGCAGCCAACAAAACTTTGTTAGTCTAAATGTTTCAACAATTTCATGAAAATATGAACCATTTTGGTTCAATAATATATATCATAATTATTTCTTCTAATTTCCTGAAAATTTGAATGCCCAAATCAATTTTATGGGTGGATATTTATATTCCACTTTCCAACACCTTTCCAACGCCTTCTCCCATGCTCAATTCAGAGTCTTGAGCTGAACGTTATGGCTATTAAAAAATTCTCCATTAATTTTTATGTTCATTTTTTAACTTGGCGCAACTCTACACTGTAATTATGCATTTTTTCACCCGCTCCTTTGGATTTTTGGTAGGATATCAATTGGGTTTCTTCATATACATATTATGGACATTTTGTCCAAGTTTCACCTCATTCTGGGTTCTGGGATTCTAGTTACACCCTGTTGAAATTCCAGACCAAATACCATATTGTAACTGGTATGCTACAGGTACCTTATTTTTCATATTAAACACTTTTAGCATGCCCATAAATTTAATTGATCTCTAGGAATGTCTTATAAGGCTTAATATCTTTCCATTGATTGCTCCTATGCCTCAAATGGATTTCAGAGAAGAAATTTATGGCTCTTTGAAGTTAGTTGGGTCTCAAAATTTACCCTTCACTGTTTGTGCTGTAACTTTCTCATAAAAGATCTATTTGATGAAGGGTTTACACCATTAGAAAGTTCTCTCTGAGATCTTTTATTTGATAAGAAGAGGCATAGTGTGCCTTGGAACACTCTATTCTCATGGTTTTTGAGTGCCTAAAAATGCTCTTAAGGGCCTCAAAAACCCGTTGCAAAAAGATGACATTCAAATAGTATAAAATGTCACAGAAAATTGTTGGTTTTCTATTGTTGTTCACCCTTCAAACGACTTTGCGTGCAAAAAATTCAACATGTAAAACCATATCTACCATGTGCAACAACAACACAAGGTAAATCATGCTTCGCGCACTTTAAAACCACTATGTATCACTTCTTTGTTGTGCCAATAACTTGCACGCACTACTTTTATGTCGCGTGCCAATATCCACCGCGCGCATTTTTTGTACCGCATGCCAATATCCATCGCGTGCAATTTTTGTACTGCACGCTGATATTCTACACACATTTTACTTGACGTGTTGCACCATGCCAAAGTTTAGTATTCCCCACCACGCACCAATACTTTGCGTGCACCATTCATTAACTGTCGTGCGACAACCTATACCCACATTGTGCGTGCACCAACAAAACTCCTCTGCACTCTACCAACAATGTGCACACCACGCGCGTCATTATTATGTGTGTGCACACTGTGCAATGCTAAATTTATCGAGCGGTCCTGTACACCAACATTTTTCCGCACAATGTCGAAATTTAGCTCGCACACTCGCACACTAACATTTTTCCGCGCGGCACCAAAATTTAGGGCACACACCTGCACACTAACATTTTTCCATGTGGCACCAAAATTTAGCGCATGCACCAGCACACCAATATCTTGCCACGTAGTGCCAAATTTTACCTATCACAAGATTTTCACTTTGCATCATGCATTTTTAATGCGCCCACCTGTGCACATTCATTTTTTTTTATGCGCATCAATTCCTCGTGAATTCCGCTGCAGAAATTGGGGCTTTTGGCTTAACTTTTTCCCCAATTTACCATCGACATTCTTAAATCATGAAATTTTTTCAATTTCACCTCGATAACACCAGTTCAACCTATGTAACAACAAATCCTTGTAAGTTGACATTTCTGGAACAAATTTATCCAAAATCAATTCGTGAATTAAGAATTTTAACCATTAAACTCACTCCATCTGTCATGGCTTCACTGTAACTTAAAATTCGACCCATTCTAGATCCAAAATTGCTAGAAAAAATATTAAAACAATAACATCTCATCACTTGGACAAATTTCTCCATTTTCTCATGAATTTAACAACAAAAATTGGGGCTTTTCCCCAATTCTGCCCAATTGTTGTTACTTTTTACCATGGACACTCTACAAACTGAAATTTGGCCACTTCAAAATAAATCTTCTATGACATTTCTCTTCAAATCAAATTGCTCGACCCATCCAGGCTCAGTATTGAAAATTGAATCTTTGATACCAATTTGTAACGTCCCCAACCATACATGTTGGGCCATGCTACGCCAGAGAACTCTTACTATTCTCTCTGTGGAACATATTGTAACATACCCAACATCCAACTGAGCTATGCCACATAAATTTTCAAATTGCATGCAATTAAAATATACAAACATGGAACTCTTGCCGAAGCTTTATATATAAAAAAGTAAACACACAAATACATATGTAAATTCATGGATTCACACTTAAATAACAATAATCATATGCATGCATCATATACAGGAAATACCCATAAAAATAAACACAGTTATAACCACACATATGATAACCCATAAGAATAAGCACATAAATAAAAATGCAGCATGTAAATTTATCACACAATTGGCACTTATCTTGGTAAGAATGTCACCGACTGTGTGTAGACCTTCCATGAACCTCCTAGCCTTAGACCACACTGTTCATCACTCTCAACAGTGAGTCACCCCTGAGCTAGGACTAAACTCCACCCGGGTAAAGATATTCCTAACCAGGCTAAAGGCTCATGGACAACATGAAAGACTCTTTCTTAGGTGCCAACTCAAACTAACAACCTACAATCCCTCATTTCCCACATGCCTATCCCACCCAGGAAGTGTGCCCCTTATCTACTCAACAGTCCTTCGACTGCCCCACTTCCTTTCTGGGCTTCAGCAACAGGCCAGACAGGAAGTCTCAGAGCACTGTAGTTGCAATTTAGAACCTTCAAGAAATCAATTCCCGACAATTCTCTCACCCAGAGAATTACTCACGGGACTGACAACCCACCTCTTCAATATCCCACGGGCCTGACAACCCACTTCTTCAATCCATCTCCCAAGCTAACCAGCTATACGAACAAAGAATGGCTATGGATACAGGTTTAGGTACAATCATGAATATACGAAAGATAGCTCAATGGCTATGTGCATGCTCATGGATGATTGACTGGATGACTTAATGATGGAAGAAAAATATGGGGAGAGTGATGGAAAAGATGGGAAAATGAACTAAGTCCCAACAATATGTATGCATGTCCCCAACTTGACACTTGTCATGTTGGGAGCTACTTTGGCCTACTTGTCCCCATCTTTAGAACTTAGGATAAAATAATTATCCATACTTTATGATTTAAGAAATATTAATATAATATTCCTTTTTGGCTTAAGCTCCCTAGCTTAGCCCCTTTTCCTTAAATTTTAGGCCCCTCCCTTTCCCTAACTAGTGGATCTTAGTCCCCCATCTCTTTTATCATGGTCGTTCTGCGTGCAACACTGTATTTTATATTAATTATGAGACATACACAAAAATAGCCACACTGGCCTTTAACATCTAGGCTCTCCAGCCTAATCAAAACATAAGCATCCTAGCTTATAATAACTGGCTCACTAGCCTATAAAACACAACATATACACAAAATATCCCTAGCCTCAATATCGCGCACAATCAAGTTGTTACACGCGGTATCAAGGAATGTGCACACTTCATCATTTTACTGCGCAGTACAAATGCGCACTATGCCATGAAAGGTGCATACAAAAATTATATCAAACAACTCACCAACTTAAGTACATTTTCATTTAAATTACAATTGGGTTTGGCCTAGGGATATTACAAGTCGACGGGGAAGCTTTCACTCCTTGCGTCGATGAAGCTTGAACTCTTATGATCACTCTCTCTTTCATTAGATCGATTAAAATTTACTCTACTAAATTTTCCACAGTGTTGATCTCGTCCTACATGCACGCTCGAGATCAAATATCTCAGGATGATGAACAATGTCTCAATGCAATAGAATGGATGGCAAGGTCTCAACAAGCGCAACATAGTAACAATGAGTTCTCTTGTTGCCTTGGATACAATTTGCGAAAGTGTGCTCGGCACAACAATTGACGGGATAAGTAGACAACGATGTAATGGGTCCTTCCAATGGACAAGAAACCTTCATCAATGTAGTTTTTTCTGTTACAGTGTGGTCCCAACGGTCCGATGGCGAGATTTATGATCATAACTGATGTTCTAACTATTCGCGAATGTCAATCTAATGGTTATAATGCCTCCAACAGTCATATTGCTCCACCATGGTGAAGTGCCAATATGAGTTGCTCTGATATTTCGACGAAGTTCAAATTCTGGAGACCTTCCTTCTGCGAAGTCTTCTCTTGAACTTCCTGTAATTTCTCCAACTTTGCTTTCTTCTTGCTGAGATTTCTAGCCTTCTTCCCTGTGATCTGCGTTACTGGGTCCTCTTCCCATTCTGATTCTTATCTCCTCTTGCATAGTAAATCCGTGTTGTTGATGGTCTTTCGTAGGGTTCAAGGCTAATACTTCTTCTCTGTCTGGGGTAGGCGCTCTACTCTCTTGTATAGACAGGTGTTTTGGGTCTGCTTGTGTTCTTTCAACTTCAACAGCTAGATTTCTGGTCCTCAGTAGCTTCGAATTTTTTTCTTGTTCTTCCAGTAAGTGTTCTATTCTCTTAGCCATGAAGTCTCTTAGTGCTTTCTTTTTCTGTTCTAGAGCTTCCTCTTCTTGTTTTCTTCCAATCTGATCTTTCTCAATCCAGGGTTTTCCTAGCAACATAGAAAATGGGGCATTGTTCCTGTAAATGTGTTGAACCTGCACATAATAGATATCGATAAACAATGATACACACATTTGCAGAGAGAATTGAAGAAAGAAGAAGAAGGAGAGAAAGAATGGAAGAATTTTCATTAACCATTGTGAATAATGAATAATTTACACATGATATACTCTGTATAACTGAATGAGTTTGACTTGAAGTGAACCAAGTCTCCATAGTGGTTGTCTAGAGTGATCTGGACACACACCAACAGTTACGGGAGTGAACTTCCATCTATTCTAGTCTCTCAGGTAGTTACGGGAGTGAACTGCCACTCAGTTGAGTTAACTAGTCAACTAGTCTTCAGTTAACTGACTGAATAGAGACTAGTGAGGAGTTAACTCAAGGAATCAAGGATAATGTGCCACTCTGGTGATGATACCAAGGCAAGGTCGAATTAGCATGGTGATGATCCCAATGTTGCATGGTGATGATCCTAATGCAACATCTAAACTCAACTCAACTAGTCAAGCTGAAGTGTCAACTGAAAGGGAATATTCTCCAGGTGGAATATTCTCCCCTAAAATATAGGAGACTGAATAATGACTAATTATGAATAATAAACAAGGAATAACCTTAGGAAAAATAAATCCTAGGTGTGTGTGAAGTAACTCGAACACCCCCCCTGAACATCACTATGGTGAAAATAAAGATTTGGTCCCAGCAACGAGGCCATGTTAAGTACCCAAGTACAAAAGATACACTGAAAATAAAGTGAGTAAAGAGGGAAAACCTCATGGGGAAAACCACCCCTCAAGGTAAAATGTATGTAAAAAGAAGAACTACAGTTGCTAGGAAATTGTGTCCTTCACTCCAAGACGACCTCGCAAAGAATGGAATTTTTTCTCAGTGAAGGTTTTGGTGAAAATGTATGTCGTCTGTTTTGCTGAAGGATAGAGCTGTAATTTGATCATCCCCTCATGTACCAAGTCCTGGATGTAGTGCATGTGGATCTCGATGTGCTTCATCCGCTGCCTTTGAACTGGATCTCTGCAGAACTTCAGAGTTCTCTGGTTGTCACACCAGGTGACGATCGATCGATGAAATTGAATGCCCAACTTAGTGAGAAAATGTTGTAGCCACATAGCCTGAATGGTTATGTTAACTACCCCTCTATACTCTTCCTTGGCTAAATATAGAGCAATGGCAACTTGCTTCCTGCTCGACCAACATATAGGCCTAGAACCAAGACTGAGTGAGTAACTAGATGTGGACTTGCGATCAATGTTATCGCCAGACCAGTCAAAATCATTAAACTCGATGAGATATAATGTAGAGTATGTTGCATAATGAAACTCAAAGGTGATGGTGACCTGTATGTATCGAAGGATACACTTTGCATCTTTCCAATGTAGCTCATGCGACTCCTGCATGAACCTGGAAACTACGCCAACTGCATATGAGAGGTCTGGTCTGGAGTGTGTGAGATATAACAAGCTCCCCACTAGCTATCTGTACAATGTCCTGTCAACCAGTGGAGTCTCCCCGCCATCCTCAAGTTTGACTCCTGATAGGAAAGGAGTCGAAGAAAACTTATAGTCTGTCATGTGAAATCTCTCAAGGAGATATCGTGTATACTTTGCTTGAGATAGTTTGATGCCTGATGCATCCTGATTGATCTCAATTCCAAGGAAGAAGTGTGGTGTAGCCATGTCCTTCATAAAAAACCTTTCATGTAAAATCCTCTTCACTGCAGCAATCGCTGAAGTTGAGCACCCGGTGTTCAGCAAATCATCGACATACAGAACTAAAAGTAGAAGTGAATCAACCATCCTGAGCATGTATACATTTGGGTCTGATTTACAACGTACAAAGTTCTATGAAAATAGGTAGGAGTCCATCTTGTCATACCATGCCCTCAGAGCCTTGTTGAGGCCATAAAGTGACTTCTTCAGTTGAAAGACCAAAGATGAGTCCTGCATAAATCCCTGGGGCTACTCCATGTAGATCTCCTCAGAGAGATCACCTTGAAGAAATGCATTCTTCATGTCCATCTGATGGACTTCCCATCCCTTGGCTACCGCAATGGAAAGTGCCAATCGTATGGAATCCATANTGTATCTGTTGATCTATCCATCCACTGTACTCTTGGTCTTGTATACCTATCTGTATCTGACAAGTTTCATCCCAGAAGGAAGGGGAACCAAATTCCAAGTTTGGTTCTCGAGGAGGGAGTTGTACTCCTTCTGCATGGAGGATTCCCAAAAGGGATTTATAGTAGCCTCACCATAAGACTATGGATCTGAAGTCTGATCTAAGAAAATATTCCTGCATGGAAATGGTTCAGTGGTAGTGAGTGCAACAGAAGCCTCCTTGAAATCAGATCGAGTCCTCTTGGTATTGGTTGGAGCACCAACGAGATCCCCTGCATCCTAAAGAGTAGTCTGTGCCCACTTGGGCCTCTACTTTGGCTCTGTAACTACATCTGGATGCTCTGACTTTGCATATGACTGTACTGAACCTGAATCTAAATCATCTAAGTCCTCTGAATCAGAAATCTCATCTGAAGAAGAGTTGACATGTGCATGCTCATCATCTCGGACAGGTGGAAGACTGAAGGTGTCTACATGTGACTATTGAGGTACATGCGAGACACTTTCCTTGAATTGGAAACTACACTCAATGATGAGTCGGTATGAGGAAAGATCAATAAGTCGATATCCCTTCATACAGTCTGGGTATCCAACAAAAATGCACTTAGTGCTCTGTGGATCAAGTGCCTTCCTCTTTTCAGAGGGAATCTGAGCCCATGCACATGAAACAAAAATGAAAAAGTGGGTCACTTCCGGTTTGACGCAGCTCCAAGCCTCATAGAGGGTCTTATCCTTGACAGATCTATGAGGATATCTATTTTGGATGTATGTTTCATAGTTAACTTCTTCGGCCCATAGTCTCTGTGGTAGTGACTTTGCATGCAACATGAAAGATGACATCTCCTTTAGAGATTGGTTTTTCCACTTAGCAACTCCGTTTTGTTGCGGAGTATAGGGAACTGTGCATTGCAACTGAATCCCTGCCTCATGGAAAAGATTATGGATCTCATGATTTACATACTCTCCCCTGTTATAAGTTCAAAGGACTTTGATCTTCTTTCCGGACTATGTCTCAACCAAGGCTTTGAAATATTTGAGGTGTTGAAAGACTTATGATTTTTTCCTGAGAAAGTATATCCAAGTAAAATGTGAGAAATCGTCAACAAAAATGAGAACAAACCTCTCTTTGTTGATCGATGTATGCAGAAAAGGACCCATGAGGTCACTGTGGATTATATCTAAAGGTGTGGAAGCTCCCTGAGACTTTCCCTTGTCAAATTTCTCTTGAGGGTGTTTCCCGGGAACACATCCCTCACACACTCCCTTAGAGAAATGGATGTCTGGTAGACCATCAACTAATTTGTTCTTGATAAGTTGTTTCATGTATCTGAAATTCAAATGTCCAAACCTTTTGTGCCATATCCTACTAATTTCATCAACATGAGTAAGCAGTAAAGAAGAATCAGGT
The DNA here is from genome assembly GCA_010110895.2 of Picea sitchensis. Classification (NCBI taxonomy): domain Eukaryota; kingdom Viridiplantae; phylum Streptophyta; class Pinopsida; order Pinales; family Pinaceae; genus Picea; species Picea sitchensis. The sequence continues at coordinate 1,989 of SNQJ01S0220717.1, read as the reverse complement.
TCAATGAATTCAGAAAATGTATACAATCTACACTGATGATTTACCTCACCAGTAGCAACCCTGGAGTTGGTTTTCATGTCGTATATGTCCACAGAATTTGGTGTGAAGATGACTTTCTTTCTGGTGCTGGAATTCGTCATCTGATACATGGAGAGAAGGTTGACAGAAAGCTTGGGAACATGCAACACATTCTCAAAACTTCCTTTGGTGAGTTCAATCTTTCCTTTGCCAGTGACCTCGACAAAAGAGTTGTCTCCCATCAGAATAGGAGGACCTTTGCATGCATCCAATGAAGAATAGACTTCTTCTGAGCCATCCATGTGATTTGATTCTCTTGAATCTACGATCCAAGCATCGGGAGAGGAGTTGATGTCAATCAAGGCATGGCCAAAATTGCCTTTCTTGGAATTTGAATCTTCTGGCTTCTTCTTCTTTGCACCCTCAGGGATGCGATCTTCAAGGTTGTTTTCCTGGAGTATCTAAGACATCAGATCTTTTTTTTTTTCCATGCATGCGAATTCCGAATGGAATCCTTTGTGACAATATGTGCATTTCTTTCCTTTCTTCCCTTTTCTCCTTTGGATCCGGAGGCATCAGTGAAGGCTTTTGTGTACCCTTCATTCTTCATATGTGCATGATCTTTCCACTTATCTTTATCTTTATATTTCTGATATTTGTGGCTGCCATCATGCATAGTGAGTGCATGCACCCTTGGGCCTTTGATTGCACCCATGTTGATGAGCTTGGTTTGCTCTTATGTCAGGGATTCAATAAAGTCCTCAAGAGAAGGCATATTCCATGTGGCTCCAAAGGTGAATTTGACAGTATGGAATGTGGATATGAATATAGGGAATTCATAACCAATCTTGGAGAGAATGGTGAGAACCATTTGTTTCTCCTCCGCTGATTTATCAACCGCACAAGCTTTGAGTTGCGACAGTAAATCCTTGAATTTTGTAAAGAAATCTTGGATATTGTCGAATCTTTTTGGATCCAATGTGAGAAGATCCACCTCCAACATTTGTCCCCTCATCTCATCCTATTTTCCAAATATCCCTTCCAAGATTTTCCAAGCTTCATTGGGAGTCTTACAAGAAGATATGTGAAAAAGGAGATCGTGAGAGATAAGACTACAAATTGTTCTGAGTGCCTCATCCATGCGATTTAAGTACTTGGATTTTTCTATGGCTGATGTTGGTTCTGTATATGTATTCATGTCTAACCTATACAACCCTATATATCAGATATGTATGGCTATTTTCTTCTTCCATGCAAAATAGATGTAAGGTGTAATAATGAATTCTTTTTGGAATTCCATTTTTCCGCTGTCTTCAATCTTTTGTACTTGCAAAATGTTTTTGTGTAGCCTTTTATTAGCAGTCTGTTGGCTATGATACCATGTAAATGTGTTGAAACTACACATAATATATATGGATAAACAATTATACACACATTTTCAGATAGAATTGGAGAAAGAATAAGAAGGAGAGAAAGAATGGAAGAATTATCATTAATCGTTGTGAATAATGAATAATTTACACATGATATACTTTGTATAGCTCAATGAGTTCGAATTTAGGTGAACAATGTTTCTATAGTGGTGGTATAGAGTGATTTGGACACACACCATCAGTTACTGGAGTGAATTGCCGCCTATTCTAGTCTCTCAGGCAGTTACAGGAGTGAATTGCCACCTAGTTGAGTTAACTAGTCAACTAGTCTTCAGTTAATTGACTGAAAAGAGAGTAGTGAGGAGTTAACTCAGGGAATCAAGGATAATGCACCACTCTATTGGTGATACCAAGGCAAGGTCTAATTAGCATGGTGATGATCTCAATGTTGCATGGTGATGATCCCAATGCAACATCTAAACTCAACTCAACTAGTCAAGCTGAAGTGTCAACTGAAAGAGAATATTCTCCAAGTGGAATATTCTCCCCTAAAATATAGGAGACTAGATAATGACTAATTATGAATAATAAACAAGGA
>SNQJ01S0220716.1:0-15104 GCA_010110895.2 Picea sitchensis | reverse complement strand
TCTTGTACTTGAACATTTAAGTGGGGTAAAAGGAGGTTTCCCCCTCGAAGAGGCTTATTATCTGAAATTATCTCTTTTTCAAGGCGTTGAGTACTTTTTCTGAGGTTTTTCTATGCTATATTGATATTTGGTTCTTAACATACCTTCCAGTGGTTAAATTGTGTTGAAGGAACCTGCTCTGATACCAATTATTGACCACAACACCCACACTAAGAGGGGGGGGTGAATTAGTGTGTGGAATTTTCTAACTTTTCTTCTTCTTACAAGTTAGCATTTAAAACAAATTTGAACAAATTAAGAACAATCAAATCATAATCACAATGGAGACAGATGATACTAGATGTTTGTATATAATTTATATAAATATATTTGAATATGATAATAAGGATTTTCCCAACACCAACTAATTTGTTTCAGCACCAACTGAAGTAAGGAGCACCAACTCCTCGGAGAGCACCGGCTCTCAAGCAAGACCCATCTTGCTAATAGAAAACAATCTATCCAACTAGAGTTCAACCAAATCTAGTACCAGTGATTCTTTAATGAATCAATTCTATTTCATGATCATAGGTATAAAATCAACACTCATCACTGCACTTCATATTCTCTCTGAAATTCGCACCTTCTTCACTCTGTCTTTCCTATGATATTCATGCCTTCTTCAGTTCTTCTTCTCTCTGATATTTGCATGGACCTTAGGTCTGTATCCCCTTCATTTTCTCCGCAAGCCACTCTTTCTTAGCGAGCCTATATTTTCCACAAGCCTATATGCTTCTTCCTCAAGCACACCATCTACTGAAACAATCATCGTTGTATTTATACTTCCTTATGCTAAGAACTTGTTTAAGTTATTGAGACGACCTGTGCAACAAGTTATAATCAAATTTTTCATTTACAACAACTTTGGGACCACCAGAGATCATCATTTCGGGTCTTCAATGTTAAATCCGGCATCCTATTTTCTTTCATAAATCAATCACAGGATGGTTCGATTTCCTTCGTCTCTGTGATAACAGAAATAGGCTCTTCCTTCAAACCATGTTCATATGATCATAGGAATATAACCACAGGCTTAACAATTTAAGCGACGCATTCCATTTTTCCTTTTAAATCTCTTTACCATATGACCAATGACGGTGACCTCACATGAGGCGTGACAAACGCTTGAGCACTTATCAATTCAACAACCACGATTCAATCTCCTGATGAGATGGAATATTGTTGGGACTTCAGGACTTTCCCTTCAAGATTTCAAGACTTGCAACATGTCAAATATCCCGGAGTGTATTTCACTGAATAGATCACATGGTTCACGTTTACTTAGTGGAACCAGATCAATGGTCAGATTTGATCCTTAAAACTATACTTCATTTCTTAATCCAACGGCTAGGACTTAATCAAGCAATGAGATGGATGGACACCATTTACTCCGCAACTTCATCTATTATACTTACTTGGATGGCCACCATATAACGGTTTTCCTAACTCCCTATGTATCTTAGATCGATGACTGAGAGCAACTTCAGACCTTCGTCCTTCGGGACTTCAAGAATTTTGACATTTCTTGGTGGTGAAACTCCTGAAGAAAATCTCCCGGAGTGACATAACTTGCTTACATCACTTGTTGACATGGTACGAGCCAATTTCCTCTTGGAACTTGTCATCATCTAATTATGCCATGTGTATGTGCTGACATGGTCTTTTAACGTGGGCTGCCACGTGTTCTTGTTGATGTGGTCTACCACACGTCCTTCCTGACGTGGTTTTCCATACGTCCTTGCTGATGTGGCCTGCTGACTTAGATCTCCCATACATTCTTCCTGACGTGGTCTGCTAACCAACAACTTTGATCCAATAGTCCTCGTATGTCCTCCAAATCTGATGGTCCTTATTCATTTCGGTTTTCCGAGCTTCGGGTATTTTAAATCCAAAGTTTCTGGAGCATAACCTCCTCACATATTTAGACCCGAAGTGAAAGATGTTCGTTCGATCTGGATCTTGGATCAATGACTCGATCTTTCTATGGTGTTTCTCTTCTATCTTATCTTGTCCTTCCACTTAGAATGATCCAACGACTGATGAAATTTCATAATTTCTCTTTTTTTCGGTTAATACTTCCACTTACACTATCCTTCCACTGTAGTAGATCGATGGTCAATAATGCTCCAGAAGTGATATTCAGATCGGATGTCTCGTGTTCACTTCGAGACTTCAGGACTTTGGGCAAGTCCTGGTAGTAAAAATCCCGAAGAAAAACTCCCAGAGTGACGTAACTTACCTACGTCACTTGATGATGTGTCACGAGCCGAGTAGCTGCCACATGTCACTTTGAACGTGATTTTCACCTACCTAAAATGTTGATTCAAATTGGCAATTGTCATTGTCTAATTGTGCCATGTGTCCTTGTTGTCATAGTCTTGATGACGTGGATCTCCTCATGTGGCACATGTTCATCTCCTTGATCTAATGGTTGTCCTAACTCTCAATGTATCTTAGATCGACGGCTAAGAGCGACTTCAGACCTTCGTCCTTCGCGACTTCAGGACTTTTGACATTTCTTGGTGGTGAAAATCCCAAAGAAAATCTCCTAGAGTGACATAACTTTCTTATGTCACTTGTTGACATGGCATGAACCAATTTCATCTTGACACTTTTCATCATCTGATTATGCCATGTGTATTTGCTGACGTGGTTTTTTGACATGGTCTACCACATGTCTTTTCTGACATGGTCTGCTAACGTAGATATTTTGACGTGGTTTGCCATGTGTCCTTGTTGATGTGGTCTGTTGACGTGGTCTGCCACATGTCCATGTTGACATGGTCTGCCATGTGTCCTTGATGGCATGGTCTGCCACATGTTTCATCATTGATTCTATGCTTCCAGAGTCTTCCATATGTCTCATGCTCTTGTTCAAAGGAATTCTATTAACCTGTGTCGACCATTCCTCAGAACTCTTCGCTTTGCATGTCGGTCATACCCTCAATTTGTCTCATAATCACATGATGTTGTATTCCTATCATGCATAATGGTACTACTTTCCTCATTGGTAGGTAACCTTGAACCCAACAGTCGAAATTTCATCATTGGTCATTGGTCATTGTTCAACGGCAAGACATATATTCACACATTGGGATTCGTGTAGTGTCTTGGATTCCATTAGCCTTATTGGTGGCTTTTTCACCTTTTTCAATAGTTTTCCTCATTGGCTTCTATTCAGAGGGTGTTTTTCATGTACCGCTTGAACTTGGGACACACGAAAGACGCACAGGGTTGTTGGTTCGTGAACATGTCCTTCATCCGATTTCCTCCTAATCAAGAATATCATGCTTTGTACCTCATGTTGAATGATGATAAATGCCTTAATTCTCTCCTTTCAGCAGGTATCCTTCCATCGACTTCAACTCATCTATTCTGGAAACAAGACCTAGAGTCCTATGAGTACCTTGAGGATTGCAATCATTAGTGGTAGGTTTCCTCGCCATCGACAGTTGGGAATACATCAATGTCTCATGATCAATGGATTCTTCAAGTGTTCAACCCCAACTCCTTTATTCACACTTGTAAGAATGTACTCGGTACCTTAATACATACTTTTATCATCGGTAGGTTGTCTCACATTTGTTAACGATATACATCAATGACCGGTAATCAAATGATGTCTCATTATGTTTGACGTCAACTCCTTTATTCACATGATGTAGAATTGCACTTTTGGTGGATTGTGTAGAAGACTTGAAGACATCAGTATACTTTCCTGATTTTTTGCTTCCTTTTCATTGGACCAGTACCGATGTAACTTCAATGATCATGGGAGATCATATTGTATTCCATTATATACATATATATTTAGATCGATTTTGATATTGGTTCTACTGGGCCTTGTTCCTGACTATGACAGCCTTTGGCATGTAACCTCATTTGTATTTGCCTATTCATGGCCATAGACAATTGTTTGGTATATTTTCACATGGATCTGCAGTTTAATTCAAATTGGCAGCCATGTATGTAAAGTTAGTGTAGATTGTAATGAGCAACTAGTTCTTCCAGTTGATTCCCCATCACTACAATTCTGGTTTTTTATAATGCATTTTGGCCATTGCAGATACTCCTCTGACCTCACATGTTAGGGGGCATCTGTTATAGCAAGATTTTCCTCACCCTATCAATCTTGCATAGAAGGCCTTTTTCCATTTCCCTATGCAGACTTTCCATCCCTTTTTTCAAATCCCAGAGCTAAAAATACATGTTTTCCACATATACACACCTTACCTACTATACATCATGCGTATATGCATGTTTCACCACTATATCCCATGTACATCGGGAAATGTGCCAAGAAATGAAAAATGGTGTTGGGTTTCCATTTCACGACAGGAGATCAATGATCCTTGGCCTTCCATATACTATAAACATTATGACTCGACCCTTCAGTCCCATTTGAAGGCTATAAATGGGTCAATTCTGAGCTATGGAAACAGGGAGAAAGAATTCAACTTTGAGAGAAAAGTTACTCTAGAGGAATTATTCTCTTCACATTGAGTCTACATCCCTTTGTCCTTTAAGTCTAAACACAGTGTTCATCCCCCAAGGTCTTCCCTTATTGATGGATAACTTCATTGTCTCTCTTCTATGAGCTTGCCTTTGGTGGAGGATTGAAGTGGTGGAGGCCCAGCTGGAAGGAACTTAGTTTCTCGGTTCTGAATTGTGCTGACACGGAATTCTGTAACTTATTCACTTTAGCTAATCATATCTTAATAGAAATATTATTTCCCATCCAATTGATATCTTGCAAATATTTGAATTATTATTCCATGGGAGTATTTCTTATGAATATTAATGGATTATGCTATTGAATGTGCTAATTGTTAGCACTCTATAAATCTGTCCAGATGAATAGACAAATGACAAAGGTAACTATTTCAACCAGCTTTAGAGATGAGGCACTAGCCTGCTCAACTCAGAGAGGGATCTCTCGTGTCACTTGATATTTTTTTGATGGACAGTGGCTATATTTGGTTTGTTTTTTTGGGGGGGGTTTATAAAATTACTGAAGAAATGAAGATAACATCTGGGCTATGGAGTCAGGAATGAAGAATGCATCGACAAATCATGAAAACTATCAAGAGGAAAAGGCTAAATGAGGTGATGAGTTTGAGTTTATATCTAAAATTTGCATGGCATTAGAGGAAAAAGAAATATATAACTGCATCAGAGCATATTAAAATTAATTCTGAATTGGTTAAGAAGAAATACACATAGCCTAAATTGCTAAGTCGAGATAATCGTGCGATGAATTATGGGATTTTGATTCTCCAATTTATATAGCTGAAAGTGTAAATGAAATAAAATATCATCGGAATTACATACTATGAAATGATACAAAACTCATATCACAGCCAATTAGAATCTTTTCATAAACAGTTCAAAAATCTGCTTCTACATTTGTATATTCATTCTAGCTCCAGAGTTTTACAAAGTCTTCCTGCTCAGAGGGCAGGCTCCTATTTTCTCCATCCTTTCTATATCCTCGGGATGATATATATAAAATATTTGTTGTGGGATTCAAAACGATTAAACTTCCCCATAGTTCTAAAAATAAAGGTCAGTTAAGAAAGAGTAAAATATAACGACAATTTTCCTACATTACAGGGATCGTTACAAACAGGTCTGACATATCTGAGATTTTTCTTTGAACGCTACATGTCCAAAATTTTATGGAACGTACTCATTTCTACTTGAGAATTCATTCCATATTGGTGATTTCTTCCCTTAGCGTGCTCAACCAGACTGGTTGATTTTCGCCAACGCTTTCAACCGCTTCAGTTCTAATTACCGCCTTCTGTCATTTTTTTCGCCTCTTCTTCATCACTCGCTTGTAGAGTCCATCCACATGTCCATTGATGATTAGATCCCGTGTGAAAGGATTTAGTCTGACCTCTGATTCTGGTTCTGTCACAGGTTCAGTATGGAATTTGGTCTCTAGAATCTATGCAATCAACCTTTCTTCCTTACTCGTCGATAAACTTGCCATGTTATTTGAAAACCCTGTTTTACTAGATAGCATTTGATTGGCCTTGTCCATGTCTTCCAATTTTACAGAGAACACAATTTTATTTTCTTAAACTCTATAGAAATCGGGAAGTCGGTCTAGTTTGGTATTACTCTACTTATGAATGAGATGATGATTTCTCGTAACAAAATAATGCCACCCATATTTTGAAGATATGTAGTCATCGAGTTCTAATCATGAATTACTGACAGGATTACTTGCAGGTACGTTAGTTTGTCACTCTTTACCAATCTCTTTCGAATGATGATCCTTTGAGTTAGTTATCCGACGACGTTCACATGGCATTGTAGGGACGTGAAGTACTTGAACGAGTGACATGAGGTGATTTGACTAATCGTCGCCTTCCCCCACACGAATTGTTTATTTGACATATTAGACCACATGGCATCAGGGCTTTTGGGAAAATGGTTTCAGGAATACCACTTTTTGCCTCAATGTACTTCTAAGGGCGCCACGCATCCACAAATAAAACCACAATAGTTTTCCCCGACCTGCCTTTGCATAATTAAATTTCATGTTATTTTGTCGCCCGATATGGGTCTCGACCGTTGATTTGGGCCACCTTGAAATCTACATTCCATTGGATCTTTTCCTTTTGTGCTTCCTCTATATTTGTCCACATGCCTCTATATATGTCCTGGGCTTCCAAATCACCTCGTGTCTCTTCATTTCTTTAGTCCTCCTCTAAATTTGAAACTCGGATTTCAAATTGTTATGGTGATAACATAGGCTCCAACTGGGGATGTTATCCTCCCTATGAGGTAGCAAAGAACTATATATCTAGTGCCTTCTTCATTGGGACGCTTTCAAAACATGTCTTTGCATCCTATTACATCTTGGAGACTGAACGTCAAATCTTAAAAACGGATTTTGCAAACTGCTCTCAACTGGATGCTGAAAAAAAAATACCACTAGGATCTAACTATACATACTACTCAAAATTTAAAACAATGCTTGACCAACAAGCTTATTCGCATACTCCTACCTGCCCTAACTGCTGAAAAGGACTATCAATCAAGTGAATCATAATTCCAATGTAGCCATGACAACATTCTATCCATTGTTCGTTTTCTTTTCACTTGCTTGCTCCAAAGATTTTTTTCTGATGATTCGTTCAAAATTTGACCTATAAGTCCAATTCTTAGAAATTTTAAAGAGACTAGATTGTTCACTTCCTCCAATGGGATCGCAAATGGATCTTCTAAAATATGCACAAAACAATCATCATGTTTCACTCCTTCCACTGCATTTTTGTTTTCAGGTGATTCAACATGTTGAATTCTATTGAAAAACTGACAGATTTGTTAAGTCTGGAAGTAAGAATTTCTTGAGTCATAAGGAAACCATGGCTGGAAAACATCATCTGGTGTAAAAAGACTCACATTTGATACATACATTGATTTGTTGCAATCTACTATTATTGGTAGATTTTGATTGTAAACCTTTTCCATATAATGTGTCTTGGGATCATGAATCATATGAAAGAATGTTTCCTTTTCAGGAGTCAAGACAGAAGAGCAAGCTTCCTCCACAAGTGTTTTTCCACTGCTTGGAGTCTCCATAGATGAAGTCTCAAAATTTTCATCCATGTATAGGCCGCTTAGAAATAGGATCACTACGTCATTTTCAAGGGAAGAAAGGCAACCTTGAAATACTTTGTCTTGCCAGAAATATTGTTGAATATCTACATTAATTTCAGGAGAGGGAAAATGACTTTTAACAACAACTTTTGGATCATCTTCTTCTTTAATATGATGGTTAAGCACAGGTTGCAACTCCTAATTGAAATATATTTCAAAGTAATGATCATTTAATGCATGTGAATGTAGTTGGTGTTCCTCAATGATAACAATCTTTTCATATAAAACAATACTACTATGAATGTAGTCAGAAACCTTGTTTTCTATGGAATCTCATGATTTTATTTTAATCATTCAAAGGAAGAAAAACATAATGGCAAGGTTCTGTTACCTGACTCAAAACCTTATTCATTTTCTCCATTGTTGTCATAGGTACTTTTTTCAATTTCTTTGGATTGTTGGACATGCTCATTTTAGCTTTATCTTCGACCAATGACTGCACTTTTGAATTGAAAAGATCTTCTACAAAAAAAGTAATAGGGTAATCAAGTGCATGAGAAGAGTATTGCAATATCTCTTCAATGTGTTTCATTGGTCTAGTGCGATTTCGCATCAGCACAAATTTGTTTTCCTCAATAATGATCTTATAATTTTCTTTCAACAATTTAAATGCAACAAAGCACAAGGGTAGAGAATTGTCTTCAGTTGATCCAATACTTTTCTCCTTGTAATTTTCACTGTACTATCGAAAACAATGTCTTCAACATCACAATCATCCACATATTTTTCGTATACAGGCAAATCAACAACATATGCAGTGTCATCTAACAAGAGAAAACTGGGAACCTCAACCTATTTTTCAACAAATTGATTTGTAAACTCATCTTCTTGAGTGTCTACAAATTAATACATAAAATAATCAGCCCTTTTCTTATCATGAGATGGATTAGAAGCTAAATCAACACCTCCTCTTTCAACAAGTGGAATATAGTTTTTTGCAGAATCATTTGCATTAAAAATTTCGAGAGGGCATATGCTTTTATCAATTTTCTGCTCAAGATTTAAATTAACCATTTTTTGTTCATATTCATTGTCAGTTTCTTTAGCATCCAACTCCTCATCATGAATCTGTTCACATGCTTGAATATTTTCTAAATCTCCTGAACATCATTAAACATTTTTTGTAAGGACTCAGATCTTCTTTCCATCAGAAGAAAAGACAAATTTGGATGAAGAGGTGTTGTATAATGGAGCATGGAAGCAACTTCAGTGAGTTGAATTTCTTTGGGAAAATTGTAATAAATACTGGAAAACATTCTACTAAATATAGAAATAGTTTCATTTCTTTGTCTTTTCAATGCATAGAACTTTGTAAGTTGTAGATATAAAGATTTTTTCTTGCCCCAAAACTTTAAAAAAACCTTCTTCAACTCCTCCCATGAGCTAATTGTCTCTGGATACAAATGTTTGAACCAGTATTTGGTGTCCCCTTTCAAGGATTGAGAGAAGGCCCTCATACAAACATCATCATGGTCAATCTCAAACAAATTTACAAAATGTTCAAACCCTTGGATGTGCTTTTCAGCTGATATTCCATCAAGTTCCCCATCAAACACAGGTAGATACTCATAGTATTTTGGAGGGAAATCATGGAGAACTTGGGGTAGATTTAAGGGTGTGTATCTATGTTGGGTCTTGGAGGACATTGGAGCAAGTACAGGAGGGGAAATATCAGCCTTGGCTTCATAGGGCTCATCAATTTGGTCATGGTCATCACATGGCCCAGATGGAAATTTTTTATCGAAATCAGTGATACAGTGAGGATATGCATGTACAAATTTAAGAGGAGGATATACAATTTCAAGATTCTCGTGATCATCATTAGAATGCAGCAGATAAAGAAAAACTCATCTAGCATTTTCATGAAAGGTCTAGAGTCAATTTATAACAAATAGTAAAATGGCTTGGAAAAAAACCCATTTTAAGTACATGTTTTCTTCCATAATGCCTTTTCATATCTATGTCAAGGGATCTCATATTTCATTGGAGTCGCCAATGATGTTTTAGAAGCTAAGTTTTGCATTGAGAGTGGAGTCACCATTGAAAATTGAACTTTCTAGATTCTTCTACCAGTGGAATCACCTTCAAACTGATTTTTTGATGTGTGGAGTCACCAGAGAAGGAACACAACCAATATGTGCCTAAGTGTCTGTTGTTCTCAGACCTCATAACTCAACCATCTCGTTCTTTACTAGGGAAATTTTTTTAATTTCATCCCCGACAACAGTGCCAGAATGTTAGCACTCTTTAAATTTTTCCGGTTGAATAGACAAACGGCAGAGGTAACTATTTCAACCATCTTTAGAGCTGAGGCAATAGCCTACTCAACTCAAAGAGGGATCTCTCATGTCACTTGATATTTATTTGATGGACAATGGCTAGATTTGGTTTGTTTTTGGGGGCGGTTTATAAAATTACTGAAGAAATGAAGATAACACTTGAGCTATGGAGTCAGGAATGAAAAATGCATCGACAAATCATGAAAATTGTCAAGAGGAAAAGGATAAATGAGGTGATGAGTCTGAGTTTATATCTGAAATTTGCATGGCATAAGAGGAAAAAGAAACATATAACTGCATCAGATCATATTAAAACGAATTCTAAATTGGTTAAGAAGAAATACACATAGCCTAAATTGTTAAGCCAAGAGCATCGTGCGATGAATTTTGGGCTTTTGATTCTCCAATTTAGACAGATGAAAGTGTAAATGAAATAAAAGATCACAGGAATTACATACTATGAAAGAATACATAACTCATATCACAACCAATTAGAATCTTTTCATAAACAGTTCAAAAAAGTATGCTTCTGCATTTGTATATTCATTCTAGCTCTAGATTTTTACAAAGTCTTCCTTCTTAGAGGGCAGGCTCCTCTTTTCTCCATCCTTTATATATCCTTAGGATGATATATATAAAATATTTACTGTGGGATTCAAAACGATTAAACTTCCCCATAGTTCTAAAAATAGAGGTCAATTACAAAAGAGTAAAATATAACGACAATTTTCCTACATTACAGCGATCATTACAAACAGGTCTAACATATCTGAGATTTTTCTTCGAATGCCATATGTCCAAAATTTTCTGGAACGTACTCATTTATACTTGAGAATTCATTCCAGCTTGGTGATTTCTTCCCTTAGCGTGCTCAACCAAACTCATTGATTTTCGCCAACGCTTTCAACCGCTTCAGTTCTAATTATTGCCTTCTGTCGTTTTCTCTGCCTCTTCTTCACCACTCACTTTTAGAGTCAATCCACGTGTACGTTGATGATTAGATCCCTCATGATAGGATTTAGTATGAACTCTGATTCGGGTTTTGTTGCAGGGTCAGTATGGAATTTGGTCGCTAGAATATGTGCAATCAACCTTTCTTCCTTACTCGCCGATAAACTTGCCATGTTCTTTGAAAATATTGTTTTACTGGATATCATTTTATTGACCTTGTCCATGTCTTCCAATTTTACAGAGAACACGATTTTTATTTTCTTAAACTCTACAGAAATCCGGAAGTTGGTCTAGTTTTGGATTACTCTACTTATGAATGAGATGATGATTGCCCGGAACAGAATAACGCCACCCATATTTTGAAGATCGATAGTCATCAAGTTCTAATCATGAATTACTGACAGGATTACTTACAGGTACGTTGGTTTGTCATGCTTTACCAATCTCTTTCGAATGATGAGCCTTTGAGTTAGTTATCCAGTAGCGTTCACCTGGCATTGCACGAACGTGAAGTACCTGAACGAGTGACATGAGGTGATTTGTCTAACCGTCGCCTTCCCCTACACGAATTGTTGATTTGACATATTAGACCACGTGACATTGGGGCTTTTTGGAAAATGGCTTCAAGAAGACCGCTTTTCGACCCGATGTACTTCTGAGGGCGCCACGTGTCCATGAATAAAACCACAGTAGTTTTCCCCAGCCCGCCTTCACATAATTAAATTTCGTGCTATTTCGTCACCTGATATGGGTCTCGGCCATTGATTTGGGCCGCCTCAAAATCTACGGTTCGTTGGATCTTTTCATTTTGCGCTCCCGCTATATTTGTCCACATGTCGCCATATATGTCATGGGCTCCCAAATCGCGCCATGTCTCTTCATCGCTTTCGTCCTCCGCTAAATTTGAAACTCGGATTTCAAATTGTTATGGTGATAACACTAACATCATATATTATCACCATATGCTTCCTTTTATTGGTTTTTTAGGACCAATTGCAGGTGTATTGATTTGGGTCAAGTGCTCAATGGTGGAATTCATCGAACATCTGGACAAGGTAGGCCTTTTATCTTGTCTTGCTATCATATTTGTTTATATAGCATACTTGAGAATAGAGTTGATTTCTACAATCATTTCTGTCTATTGTGGTTTTCCCTTAGCCATAGAGAGATTTTCCTCATAACAGTACTATGGTAAACCAATGGAGAATGTGGAAGAATGTGACATTATTGGTGCAATTGGAAACTACGTAATTAGAAATTTCACTGCAAGTTCTAAAGTTGAATATTTAATGGAGAATTTAGATGGAGTTCTTGAAAATATTTGTTCAATTGTTGTGGATGATATTTGTAATAACTTCTCTCCTAGGAACATGGCTTCAATTTTTATTGAATCAAGTATGAATCATAAGGAATTACAGTGTGTACAACACATTGAAAATCCTGGTTAATTTAAGGGAGTTAATGCAACACCAATTTGTGAGGAAATGAAAATATAGGGAAATGATGCTGATAAATTGAATATGGGTTGGGAAAGAACTGATGGTTTTACCTTTGGAGTTATGGTAAAAATGGTAGAGGCATATGCTTCCTATATGGTTGAATCCTATGAGAAGAGATCCGGTGAAATGGTTGAACATGTGGCTTTTAAGATTGGTATTGATTCTCATCTCCATTATGATAGAGGTGGACAAGTATGTGAGATATTACTTGAACTTCTACAGGATAATGGTTTGATGTCGTGTACAAGCATTGGAAAATGGGATGGAAAAGAGGAATAAAAGCAGGTTCTATCACATTTTGTTGATCCCGGAAATGAGAACAACCTAATGAAACAAATACAAATTGTTTTTCAGAATGGCACTACAATGAGTGATGGTAGAGTAGTGAATGTAAAAAAAATTGAGTGCCATGATCTTGTTGCAACTTTTCAGTTAGTATGTCATGGAAAAGTGTCATTTATGGGGAATAATTTTTGTCCATAGTCCACATGTTCAAAAAGAGATAAAAACAGGTTACAAAGGAACATATTATTCAAGAAGGGGATAGAATTAGTTCAGTTGCAAAATTGCATTCAATATCTTCAAAGTTACTTTTGGTAAGTTTTATTAATTAAATTGGTGTACAAATGTTTATGTTCTTAGTAATTATATGTCAATTCTTATGTAATTTTACATCTCAAGAATTGAACCCTACATTAGATTCAAGTAAAGGATGGTTGAACCAAGTTCATATTTTCGTCGTTGAAGTAGAGCCATGTTTACATGGAGGTTCATTTATTTTTATTAAGAACTATCCCATGGATCAGTCAAATGATGACAAGTTATATGTGTTTCCTCTTAATGTTCATTTAAAATAGAAATCATGGTTTTTCTAATATATAAATCAACATGCTGGAAATTATAGTTGACACCTAGATCAATTTCCAATTTGGTATATTGTGCTCGTCATGATGGAATTCGAATTGTTTTGAAAATGTTTCATGAGGTTCAGAGAATAGCACAAGAGTTTGACAAGAAAAATCCAACTAAGGGGCTTCATAAATCAAATTCCATTCAACTTTGGGATGAGCTAGAAAAAAATGGAGTTGCATGTAATCTTGGGGAATCAACTCATCATAAAAGCAATGAGTACATGGATCTCAACTATGGGAAATCTGATGGAGCAACGTTAAACAAAATCCTCAGTCGACATGATGGAATTTTGAAGTTATAATAAAAAATTTAAACATATATATTTATTATTAGTTTTCAATTATTGTTTGAAGTAATAGCTATTTTAGATTTTGGGTTGTTAAAAATCTACTGGATGAAGAAAAATACAAAAAATTAGTGAGAATGTGGGGGGATTACATAGAATTACACACTTTTAAATTGCAAGGGTCTATAGGAAGTGATGCCTCTATGTATCGGGAAAGGTACAATTATCTTTCGTGTTGTATTAGTGCAATTAAAGCATGTATTTAGTAGGTGGATTCTGATTTTTACTCAACCTGTGGAGCATTTATTGTAGGATAAGACAACTTGAAAGTGAGTCGCTTTGGTTTTGTTCCTCTTATTTAGGAGATGAGATGGTTCCTTACATCCGTATTCAATGGGCACATGCTCTTGAGATGACTAAGGATTTCCATCCTCATACCTTGGGTCATTTAAGAAATGAGATAATGGAGAACAAATTAGAAACATTGAATACCAATCAAGGACCACAAAGAGTTTGCATTGGTATGGATTATCAAAATACATTTGACCATGATAAAATGTGTCTTGATAATGAGATGAGGGTACAATTTTTTAGGCTAGTGATGAGATCATAAGGTATCTTACAGAAACAAAACAAAAAAAATGTGTCCCTCCAATTATTAAAAACCAACTTTGGCTTGAATATGAAAAGTGTTTGACTACAATTGATATGGATACCACAACGGATGTGGCCTCTCATTTATCTGATGTCACTCCTCATCGAGTGAAACAAATTTTTCACTCATGGGTGAAACAATCAAAAATATCAATAACTACACAACCAATTGAAAGTCACTTTTATATATATATGGTATCCATTTGATTTCAATTTTAGATCTTAAGCAATTTCAAATTTTAACTTATCATGTTCATGCTTGCAAAGTAAATTTCTTGCTCGTTCAAGGAGAATAAGAAAATATGGTGAAGAGGCCTACATTGAATCACATCGGTATGGAAGATCCTGTAACAAGGGGAAAAGAGTTCAAGCGCCATTACTTTCCCCTTCACCAGGAACTTCTACTAAGACACACCAAAATGTTGTTCCATCTAATAGTGAGCTTTTCCAAACCATATACTAGTGAGTTATATGGTACTTATCCACATTAATTATTTAAGATCAATATTTTTTTTATGTATCTCAACTTAAGTCTTTTTCTATTACGAAAACATTTCATTAACAAAATATTTATTATAAATTAAATGATCAAGGGAAAAGTAGTGCTACACTTGAAACATAGGATGTACTTATTTCAAATATCCCACTGAAAGAACCAACACAAAGTAAAAGAACAGTTGTTCTGATAAGGAGATTAAGAAAAAAGAAAAAATGTGAGAACTAGTCTTCAGTGGCCTATATTCAATGGGACTTATGGAACATTGTGTTATTTTTGTACAACCCATTGTATGTTATCATTTCATTTTTATG
>SNQJ01S0220715.1:0-15104 GCA_010110895.2 Picea sitchensis | reverse complement strand
ATCCAGGGGCCTTCCTTCTTGCATTAGGACAACACCAATTCCATTTCCTGATGCATCACATTCCACAATAAAGGTTTTTGTGAAGTCTGGAGTGGTCAAGACATGAGATTTTCACATCACCTCTTTAAGTTGTTCAAAAGATTTAGTTTCCTATGGAGTCCATGAAAATGCATCCTTCTTAGTTAGTGCCATTAAAGGTGTTTCTATTCTTCCATAGTGTCGAACAAACTTGCGGTAGTGTTGACGAGCGAAATTGACTGCTCGTCAACTGGAGGAGTGAATCTGGTCCGGGGTTGTCTACTTAACCCAAGCCATTTGGATTAATCCAGTCCGACAGGTTTAGCGGCTCCGTTGGCCGATCTAAGTCCTAAGAAAGTAAAAAAAACAAAACTAAAGAAGATAAAATAACTTAATGAATAATACTCGCTGAAAACTATATACAAATCTAATATATATTTACAGTTTGCTAACTAATATTTATAAAATAGCTCTACTTATTATATGTACAATATATCTATATGATTATATCTCTAATATATGTATGATATTTACAGAATTCAAATTTTAATCTAAACCTGCGAAAATCAAATATGGATTGATTTATAACAGCAAAACTACCATTCAGTCTTTTTGATTTTTATAACTTTTATAAACAAGAGACGAAATAACATCTATTTAATTAAAAAAAAACAAAGATAACAAAAAATACAATGTATTTAGACTACAAAAAACTCCTATATTAATTAAACTAATGAAATAAAACGAGGGAACTAACCTGTAATCGCATCTCCCATTTGTCCTGCATACAATATCCAATTTCGCTGTTTGCTAATGTAAACCGCAACAGACCTTACAAACGCTTCTCATAAACGTGAAGAAACAGTGATTGAATTCTAATGACAGAACATATAAGAGAAGTAGTGACAACAATTTTATGATTTCACAAATGGTCACATTGAGATAAATCTGGTTGTGAAAATTTGTATATAAATATTCAATGAATAAAGAAGATTAATCTTCTAATTTCAAATTTGAACAAAGCAATTACTATATGTAATATAAGGGACATAAAACACAGATATAATATAAATTTCATCACATCAATCTGTAATAAACCATGATATCTAAAGTAGTCACAATTTAATTACAAATCAAAATGACCATAACTTGAATAAAAGTACGATATATCGAAGCTAAAGCTGGGAAAATATCAATTTCCATTCAAGTCTGTCAATCATAAATCCACATTTTTTTTCTCCCAGGCAGCGATGGTTCCGTAGTTTACAAAACAACACATTTATAAAGGTTACATGATCAAAACGTTTCATGTGGAAATCATCTGATTTGTTCCAAAAAAAATGGGGGATGCAACCTCCCAGATTCTGCTTGATATCAAAACTAACAGCCTATTCTAAAACAACATAAAGATAGCATGCTGAGGGATGACACCAGTGGTTCACATCTCCCTTAGAAATCGTAGGTTCCTAAAAACACATAAGAATAAAAGATTTCAGATGCATTTTTAGTTATTCAAACAAATAATTCGAATTTTGTAACTAGCTACAGAATCTCACGATTCTGTAGCTAGTTATAATTATAACTAGAATCGTATTTTATTGAATCAATCAAAACAGACTAGAGGTAATCTATGCAAACAAATCATGTATTCTAATTTAAAAAGACAAAATCATCCTAAACTCATTTTTAAACATCATACCTCAGATTAAGTGATTCGACTTAATCAAGCAATCTTTGAATTTACAATGGCAGTCGCTGCTTCCACGTTATTAAAGACAACAGACCCTGTGGTTTTTTTTCGTTTATCTTTGGTTTGAGCCACGGATTGTAGTCTGCCATTCTCTTTCGTTAGTAAATTCACCTGGTCTTCCAAGGATTTTAGTCGAGACTGAAGTAAAGGCACGTCTTTGTAATATCTATCGATCCATGATCCATGATAGACTGTGTGTTAGCAGTGATAGTATTAACAGGTGGGAAATTTTCCATTTGACCTATAGATTCACTACTGAGTTTGATTCCAGGGAAATCGGGATTGTCTTTAAGACATGGTGGAAGGTTTGTAACATAATCATAGGGTTTACTAGAGCCAAGTCCATGCGAATATGAATATTCTTCAGTTAGGAATCTTTCAATTTCCGAATCGGAATCCTCGCTTAACACAATTGTGTTTTGGTTTGCACAGGGCTTAGGTTTATTTCGGGCACATCGTGAAACCCAACGGGTGGCTCTTTTACTCTTATAATTGATATCAACATTGCCTTTACACTTTTTCTTTGTGGATTTTTAAACAGACTTAACACCACCCTTGGGATACAAATTTGGTAGAGCGTTGGGTTGGGTAGTGTCAGGATAGGTCGAGGGTTCCACATTAGAAATAGGATCACAGGGCAAGAGCAAAGGAGGAGAGATGGTAGGCTCGACGAGGGTTTCTGTGACGACAGACTTGTCAACCTGTCCTGTTTCACTGCTAACAAAACCATTTCTTAACAGGAAAGCATCCCAACAATCATCATTTAATTTCAATTGATGTACAATAATAATCTTGATCAAACAATGGTGGAACAGGCTAGAATCAGATTTATGCCTTTTAAAACGCTTTTCCTTTTTGTATAGACTTTGAAGGAGAAAATAGGGCATGTTTAGGGGAAAATCGATAAAACTCATGAGCAACCGCAAGTGATATAAGAAAACCAAACCAAATCTCTCCTCACAGGTAACGAACTGTTTCACGATAGCTAACAAATCATGCCATCTAGGTTTTAGAGCTGAAATAGACATACCTCGGTCGCAGCTGGTAATCCTCCTTGAAGTGAACAACAATGACCAGGGAACCTCTTCAACCTTTGAGTTTTAAACCACTTTTGTCCCATGACTGGTAGACCGGTGGCTTGGCTAATAAAATCTTCATTTAACTCAAGCTGGACATCTCCTATTTTAGCTCTGCAACCATCGAACGTTAACGTGAATTCTTGAGAAACTGTTAAATTAAAACCCTCGAACTTTTCAACAAACACACGCTAGCCATTTCTCTCTAAGTATTCTATGGCATTATCAAACGATAACAATGTATGGACACCATTGGGCTCAATCCTCACCACAGGGGCCATGGCTAAGATCAAGGAATCGACAGGGGATTCGGTGATAGGGTTTGACAGAACAAGCACAGAGCCATTTCCCTTAGCTTCCCCAATGCAATGCAAAGACAACTTGAAATGGTAGGTGGGATTGTTAATTGCTATGCGTGTGAGAAAAAATCCTGTAGATCGAGGCCATGCAAAAAAATAATACCATGCTGTACTTGGAATGACACCTCGGTATAATGGTACGCACAAAGATCATAACAATTGAAAACAATCGTATGCATATCCACGATTTGATCACAAAATTAATATGTCAAATAAACAATTGAATCAAAGAATTTTATAAATCGAAACCCCATTAACATTAATCAAATTCTAAATGGGTGGTGGTTTAATACTCATGTAACCAAGGTGTGTTCGAGACCAAGGGGTTATAACCATGAAAAGAACCATGTTCATGACAGATCGAAAATAGACCAAATGAACCTTAATCCTTTAATGAAATCAAACATGAATTCTAGCTGTGATTTTTCATGCTTACAGTCATGAAAACGAAATCGAAAAGAAGGTACGCAGAAAGCGACGAGTAACAAGTGTCGTTTAATGAAAAAAGGTTGTGACGAGTGACGAGAATTTAAAAACCCTGTGTAGGCAGCTTGTAAAAGTAGAGATTATATTATTGCTGCCAACAATGGTGACACACTGGTAGAAGCAACTATCTCTGCCAAACGAAGAAGTCTAGATTAGGATAATCATAAAAACTTCAAATCAAAAACAACTAAGAAACTATTTGAACATCATTATCAATCATAAAACATTCCAGTTTCGGATTGCTTGTTATTTTAAAAGACGAAAACTGATGACAATATTGACAAAAAAGATTCACGATGTTAAAGTTAAAATATTCAATACTGTTGACAGAGCCACTGCTGCTAGCAGGTGTCCATAGCCTCGACAGGGATGCCATTTAACCCACTCTGATATTTGTATCCTGCCAAGAAGTTCCAGATCAGAACGAAGGACATTTAAGGTCAAAATATTCCATATCTGAGAATTTTCGTATACCTGACATTGCTTCGCTGCCAGCGGGCCTGTTCAGTACCCCGACGAAGTTATCTTGGCGTCATGCATGAATTTACCCACTACCAGCAGACCTGTTCAGTATCTCGGCAGGTTTACAAGCACTTCCCACATCTCTCTGAAGATTTATTTAGTTTTAAAGATATTTAATAGAGCAGGGTGACGCTGAAAATCCTGATTTTTGGACATATTTTAATAAATTACAGACCTTGAGGAAATTTTTTAACTGTCCTTCATTAAGATTTAGAGATAGTTTATTACTAAACTAACTTTCAATGGCGGGGAGACATCTCTGAGTTGTCTTCTTAAGGAATAGGGACAACGTAAGAAGAAATTTTTATGGATGATCGTGAATAACTTCAGTTACAGATTGAAATCAAGAAATGCTTTTCAAACAACAAGCTTTTTTTAACATGGCTGCGAACTCCATAAAAATATCATAATTGATGTTTTAACAATCTTCAGTAGTCATTTCAGAGGGGAAAATTTTCTGTTCTCTTTGTCTGAAACAGTTCATGGTGCAGGTATGTGTGTCTCAAAATAAAAACTGATAAGCATAAGGGAAGAATCAAAGAAAAACAACAAAGAAAAACAAAAAGCAAGCAAAACAAAAATATTTACACAGTGTACATGGGAGTGTTATCAAGTGAAATACCTTTTTAGAGCTTGGCCATTCATCGGATAGGTGTCTGGCTATCCCTCTAAATTCTGTAATCGGAAGGAGCTGGGACCCAATTTCTTAACAATCAAGAATGGTCCTAGCCACAAGTTCTGAAACTTCGTATGCTCTCCTTTTCCCTCATGTGGTTTGTCCCACTTTAGGACAAGGTCACCTACCTCAAAATTTCTGTCAGAGGCAGAATTGGAATCAAACCAACTTTTAACAACGAGTTGATGTTGATCCGATTTTTATTTCGCTTGAGCCCTCACTTCTTCTAATTTTAACAAAGCATTAATTCGATTCTCCAAAGGGGGATAGTCCTCTTCTTGTATTTTCCGCGATAGCTGCAGAGAGGGAAGGAGAATATGTGGTGGCAGAATTTCCTCTCTGCCGTAAACGAGAAAGAAAGGTGATTTACCCACAACAGTTTTTGGAGTCACTCTATCAGCCCAGATTGCGTTTAACAGTGCATTATGCCAATTTCTATGGTTTTTAGAGACCGTTCTCTTGATAATTTTGATTAGATTTTGATTAGTTGATTCTGCCAATCCATTGCCTTGAGGGTAATAGCTGGAAGAATATTTTAGTTTAATTCCTTTTTCTAGAGCGAAATCAATCATCTCAAGAGACGAAAAATAAGAAGCGTTATCAAATACCAGGTAGTCGGGGATACTAAAATGAGTAATAATATTTGAATTCAAAAAAACTATTACTTGACTAGTATTTACAGCTTTTAATGGGGCAGCTTCGGACCACCTGCTAAAGTAATCTGTGGTTGTTATGATAAAATTATGCTGCTATGAGGATGGTAGATTAATTGGACCTATAATATCTAGAACCCACTGCTGAAAAGGGAAGTCTATTGAAACAGGTTGCAGAGGGAAGGCTGGTTTCTGTATCTGTCTAGATGATTTCTGACAAATTACACACTTGCGACACAAAGCATGAGCATTTTTAAAAAGTGTGGGCCAGTAGTAACCTGCTCTTAATAATTTATGGGCAGTGGTATCTTCACCAAAATGCCCACCAGCTTCTCCTGCGTGTAATTCCAATAAGACCTTTTCTGCTTCATCTTTCTCAAGACAACGCATTAGTACTCCATCAAAATTTTGACGAAACAGAATACCATTAATCAGCTGAAAGGAAGCAGATTTTAATCTTAGCGCTCTTCTTTTTGTGGGATCCAGGTGACTGGGAGCTGACCCATGTTCAAGAATTTTTTTTATATCATCATACCAGGGACTAACAGGGTTTTGTGCACAGTAGATTAAATTTTGATAGTGCTGTCCTGGATTTGACATATCATTTTCCTCTTGTTGTCCTGCAGCTGAGTCAGCGATTAACTTTCATAACCCTTGACCTCTCACTATTTTTGCTGGGGTGATTTCTATGTCATATTCTTGCAAGGATGTGACCCAGTTTTCCCTTTTTTTGCCTGGTTCTTTTTGTACTAACAGATTTCTGACAGTCGGGTAAGGGACAATAATTTTCGTCCTAGATTTCAAAAGATAAGATTGGAAGTGCTTTACTTCTTTAAAAACATCATAGGTTTGCTGATCTACTGCTAGGTAATTAAGTTCTGCGCCTTTGAAGGCTGAGCTCATAAAGGCAATTGGGACTTCATTGTTTTCAACATTCTTTTGAGTTAGAACAACGACGTAAGAGCGGTCAGAAGCGAATGTGTAGAGAGTGAAGTCTTGCGAAAAGTCGGGCCTCATTAGAGAAGGAGCGTATATTATGGCCTTTTTTATTGAATTAAAAGCCTGGTTTTCTAAAGGTCCCCAATGGTATTGTACGTCCTTTTTTATTAAGTTTTGTAATGGTCTCACCATTTCTGAAAATCTGGGGACGAATCTCCTAACAAATTTATCTGACCTAAGAAAGATTGCATAGACTTTTTTGATGAGGGAGGGGGGAGTTTCGAAAGGACTTGAGTTATTTCAGGGTTGATAATCATCCCTTCACTTGATACAATAAATCCTAAGAGCTTACCTTGTTCTGCTGTGAAGATAGATTTTTTAGGAATAAAAGAAATGCCGTACTTATGACATCACTGTAGAACAGATCTTAAATGAGCTATATGATCTTCTTTGTTTTTCGAGAAGACAGTAACACCATCCAGGTAAACTACAACAGATTGATTGATTAAGCCTTGGAAAGCGATGTCCATTACTCTCTGGAAAGTGGCACCAACATTTATGAGTCCAAAGGGCATCTTCCTATAAGTGTAGGTGCCCCATGGAGTGAGGAAGGTGGTTTTAACTTGGTCTAGAGGGGACATCAGGACTTGGTTATACCCTGAAAAACCATCCAATAAGGATAATATTTCAGAACTAGATACATGTTGAAGGATCTGTTCCATAGGTGGGACAGGGTAGTTGTCTTTATCAGACACTCGATTAATATTTCAGAAATCGACACATAGTCGGATTTCACCACTCTTCTTCCGGACAGGGACAAGATTAGAGACCCATTGTGTGTGCCTAACTGGGAATATTATCTTAGCGTTCAAGAGTTTATTTAATTCCTTCTTGACAGTTGGTTCGAGTTTTGGATGCATTTTCCTTAACTTTTATTGAAAAGGTTGGGTTTGAGGTTTCATAGGAATAACGTGTTGTATGATGTTAGGATCAAAGTTTTTTAGGTCGTCGTACGTCCAAGCAAAAACATCTTTGAATTCCTTAAACAATTTAATAAACGCTGTTTTTTCTTATTGAGAACAACCTACCCCTAAATTAATGGACTGTGGGTTGTCTTTAGTTCCCAAGTTTACTTTTTCATGCGTTAAAGAGGAACTATTCATTTTATAGTTCACTGATTTTTTGAACTTGTCATGAAGATCGTAAATTTTTTCTAATCTAACTACAGATTTCGGGATAGAATTTACCATATTTGATGAAGATTCAGGACATCTCAGATCTGGTATTACCGTAAAGTCACGAAGATTTTCGTCATGAGTACCTTCGTCGATTACCACGCCCTGGAAAGTTTCTTCCATATGCAGGAAACTTATAATCTGTTGATCGTCATTGAAGACTCTCCAATTCGTGATGTTGTCGGGGACGGATGGTCTGAACAACAGTTCGACAGAGAATGCATTCGGAGATAAGCCTTCTGTAGGGAAAAGTTTCGAAGCTACATTAGCTAACAAGTCAGCTTCCAAATTATTCAATCTAGGAATAGAATTTATGTTAAATGAAAAAAACTTATTCATCAAATTCCATACCTCATATTGGTAGCTTTTATCACCAAAGACAGTCAAATTTTGAACGTTCATATCTAATGATTTTTTGAGGCCTTGCAATAAAGCCTCATATTCTGCTATGTTGTTTGTACATTCAAACTCTAACCTACATGCAATCAGGGTTTTGTTACCTGCTGGATCAATAATCATGCAACCTGCACCATCTCCTTCCTTGGATTTTGACCCGTCAAAGTAAAGAGACCATATTTGATTTTTGTCGAGTGCATGTGACGATTGGGTAGAGGCTGCTGGCTGCATATATGTCAAAATTTCCGACTGCTGTTCCGGGTTAGTGATAGCAAAAGTTTCGGCCATGAAATTGCCGAAAAAGGTATCCATCCCTTGTATTTCGGGTGAATAGGTAGAAGGTTTGAATGGTTCATTGGGATCATTTAAATCCATCACTGTGAACTTTAGGTAATGTTCACAATTTACCTTGATCCTGTTGGCCTTTCTATTCTCGGGTAGCCACAAGTGAGACCAATCCGTCGCAAAATAGCCGTGTAGCTGTTCTGACCAGTCTCTGCTTAAAAACAAACCATAAACTTCTAGGATATCTACAACAATAATATTAATCACTTGATGAACTTTAGGGTTAGATGACAATCTCATAAGCACATTTCTCAATTCGCCTATAACTTTAACACTAGTTCGATCAAGCTGGATGATCTTCAAGGTGGATGGTTGAACTTCAACATTAATCTTTTGACACAAAGACCATGGCATTACGTTAGATGATGCTCCTGAATCTACCATACAGTTGTGCACGTTCCTATTGAAGATTTCAAAAGTTAACAAAAATGGAGAGACATTTCTGCGAGCACTATTGGTGGAGGCTTGTTTCTTTTTACTCGCGGCCTCTAAAACTAATTTATCTACATTTGTTACATTATTTACAGGAAGGTCTCTTTTCTCGTGAGAATCAGAAGGGGTTTTGGCGGAGGCCTTCTGAGGAACTTTGGAGTTGTTCTGCAAACCTTTGTTACAGCTTGGATTGCCATTTTTGCTGTTCTCTGCAATATTCTGTAGCATTTTTTGTAGAAGAAAAGGGAATTTTAATAATTCATAAACAAAAATATTAGCCCTTATCTTTTTTAGATATTCAACCAAATCATAATCTAATCTTGGGTTTACATAATTCTGTTTAATCTCAGTTGATTTAGACTGTTTTGGGGGCAAAGTCGTAGTGATTTCAGAAGAAGGCTTGTTTGATGTCTTACTCCTAGTATTGTAAGGATGTACTGTTTCGAAATTAGCTTGAAAACTACTATCTAAAAAATGACCAAAAATGTTCAGAGAGGATTCATCTTCTTCTATTGTCTCTTGTTCAGCTACTTCCTCGGGGATTTCAGGAGGTATCGAGTTATCTTGTGCTTCTAGAATTGTTTGAATAGCGAATTGCAAGCTTTCTAGATTTAGGCCTTCAGTATTTGAATTAGGTCGGTTGGTGGGAAAAGGCTTCCTAAATGGGGGTTTGTAAGGCCCTTTGCTTGAAGAAGCTTCTTCAATTGTCCTCTTCAAATCTATAACTTGATTGGACAGTTTTTGAATGACTTTCTGTAAGTTTTCTAAATCTGAGCTTTCAGGTTGTGCTTTGTTTTGGGAAGGTCTAGGGAGGATTTCGATTTTCTTTTTGGAAGATGAACTAGTCTCTATTTCATTGCTAGTAGTGTCTTTTAAGCTGAGGATGTCTGTCTCGATCTGACTGGCCTCTTCAAAGGCTTCTAACAATGTGGCTTTCTTAGATCTCTTTACCCAAATGGCTATGCTTTGATGTAAGGCTTTCGTATAATATGCTATGATAAGATTCTCGGCAGGCATCGAATCCGTAGTGATTCAGTTCTTTAGCATTAAGAATCTTTGACTAAAGTCTTTGATCTTCTCTTTGGGGTTCATTCTTAAACTAGAAAGCTCCATGAATAGAAATTCTAGAGACTTGTCATCTCTGAACTTCTCAAGAAAACAGGATTCAAACTTCTCCCATGACACGATGGTATGGGGCTGTTGGGAAAAGTACCAGGTAGAGGCATTGCCCTCAAAGGTGTAGGGAAATAATCTACAGACTATGTCTTTGTTCTCGACACTACAGAGTCTAATGGCTAACATAAACTTTTTGATGTGATCTTCAATGATCTGTTTAGAGTCCGGGTCAAATTTAGGGAGCCATTTCTCCGAGTGTTTGGGTAAGGGATGCTGAGGCCCAGGTATGACCACTGCATCTTGGTCGAGCCAGGGTCTGGTGGGATTGTTCTGGTTGGCCATAGGTGTGGGTGGTGTCGAAGTCTAGGATGAGGAACTGCCTTCGTCAGAGGACTCCTCTCCAGAAGAAGAAGGAGATGAAGGAGGTGGTGATGGTGGTATACCAGATCCTCCTGTTGCATGAGTGAGGATTGGATCTGTAGGGTTTAAAGTAAGGTTAGTGCCTCCAAGTTGTTCTCTGATATCATAGAAGTATAAAGGTTGGTTTGGTTGTCTTAAACGGGTGAAGGCACTGTGTGTTCTTATGAGATATTGGCGGACAATCTCTTGTATGTCACCACCTGTAGAATTTGGAGTTACTGGTTCAACTGTGATCTGTAGATCATCGTTTGATGTGGTTGCTGTTTGAGGGACAATGTTGTTGTTTGAATGACTTCTAGTCACTATAGGTGAGCGGGTAGGTGGTGGAGGAGTCTTACGACCACCTCGTGCCATTAATAATTTTCAGGCCCTCCTTCTAGCGCCATTTGTTGACGGACGAAATTGACCACTCATCAACTGGAGGAGTGAATCCGGTCTGGGGTTTTCTACTTAACCCAAGCCATTTGGATTAATCCACTCCGACAGGTTTAGCGGATCCGTTGGCCGATCTAATTCCTAAGAAAGTAAAAAAAAACAAAACTAAAGAAGATAAAATAACTTAATGAATAATACTCGCTGAAAACTATATACAAATCTAATATATATTTACAGTTTGCTAACTAATATTTATAAAATAGCTCTACTTATTATATGTACAATATATCTATATGATTATATCTCTAATATATGTATGATATTTACAGAATGCAAATTTTAATCTAAACATGCGAAAATCAAATATGGATTGATTTATAACAGCAAAACTATCATTCAATCTTTTTGATTTTTATAACTTTTATAAACAAGAGACGAAATAGCAACTGTCTAATTAAAAAAAAACAAAGATAACAAACAATATAATGTATTTAGACTACATAAAATTCCTATATTAATTAAACTAATGAAATAAAATGAGGGAGCTAACCTGTAATCACATCTCCCATTTGTCCTGCATACAGTATCCAATTTCGCTGTTTGCTAATGTAAACCGCAACATACCTTACAAACGCTTCTCGTAAATGCGAAGCAACAGTGATTGAATGCTAACGACAGAACATATAAGAGAAGTAGTGACAACAATTTTATGATTTCACAAATGGTCACATTGAGATAAATCCGACTGTGAAAATTTGTATATAGATATTCAATGAATAAAGAGGATTAATCTTCTAATCTCAAATTTGAACAGAGAAATTATTGTATGTAATATAAGGGACATAAAACAAGGATATCATATAAATTTCATCACATCAATCTGTAATAAACCATGATATCTAAAGTAGTCACAATTTAATTACAAATCGAAATGACCATAACTTGAATAAAAATACGATATATCGAAGCTAAAGCTGGGCAAATATCAACTTCCATTCAAGTCTGTCAATCATAAATCCATAATTTTTTCCTCCCAGGCAGTGATGGTTCCTTAGTTTACAAAACAACACATTTATAAAGGTTACAGGATCAAAACATTTCCTGTGGAAATCATTTGATTTGTTCCAAAAAAAGGGGGATGCAACCTCCCAGATTTTGCTTGATATCAAAACTAACAACCTATTCTAAAACAACATAAAGATAGCATGCTGAGGGATGCCACCAGTGGTTCACATCTCCCTTAGAAATCGTAGGTTCCCTAAAACACATAAGAATAAAAGATTTCATATGCATTTTTAGTTATTCAAACAAATAATTCGAACTCTTATAACTAGCTACAGAATCTCACGTTCTGTAGCTAGTTATAATTATAACTAGAATCGTATTTTATTGAATCAATCAAAACAGACTAGAGGTAATTTGTGCAAACAAATCATGTATTCTAATTTAAAAAGACAAAATCATCCTAAACTTATTTTTAAACATCATACCTCAGATTAAGGGATTCGACTTAATCAAGCAATCTTTGAATTTACAATGGTAGTCGCTACTTCCACGTTCTTAAAGACAACAAACCCTGTGGTTTTTTGTCATTTATCTTTGGTTTGAGCCGCGGATTGTAGTCTGCGATTCTCTTTCGTTAGTAAATTCACCTGGTCTTCCAAGGATTTTAGCCGAGACTTAAGTAAAGGCATGTCTTTGTAATATCTATCGATCCATGAACGACATTCGTTACATTGTGGCTGAATAGACTGTGTGTTAGCAGTGATAGTATTAACATGTGGGGAATTTTCCATTTGACCTGTAGATTCACTATTGAGTTTGATTCCAGAGAAATCGGGATTGTCTTTAAGACATGGTGCAAGGTTTGTAACATAATCATAGGGTTTACTAGAGCAAAGTCCATGCGAATATGGATATTCTTCAGTTAGGAATCTTTCAATTTCCGAATCGGAATCCTCGCTTACCACAATTGCATTTTGGTCTACACAGGGCTTAGGTTTATTTCGGGCACATCGTGAAACCCAACGGGTG
Organism: Picea sitchensis; assembly: GCA_010110895.2. Taxonomy (NCBI): domain Eukaryota; kingdom Viridiplantae; phylum Streptophyta; class Pinopsida; order Pinales; family Pinaceae; genus Picea; species Picea sitchensis. The sequence goes on along the minus strand of SNQJ01S0220715.1, from coordinate 2,272 downwards.
GCTCTTTTACTCTTATAATTTATATCAACATTGCCTTTACAGTTTTTCTTTGTGTATTTTTAAACAGACTTAACACCACCCTTGGGATATGAATCTAGTAGAGCATCAGGTTGGGTAGTGTCAGGATAGGTCGAGGGTTCCACATCAGAAATAGGATCACAGGGCAAGAGGGAAGGAGGAGAGATGGTAGGCTCGATGAGGGTTTCTGTGACGACATATTTGTCAACCTGTCCTATTTCACTGCTAACAAAACCATTTCTTAACAGGAAAGTATCCCAACAATCATCGTTTAATTTCAACTGATGTACAATAATAATCTTGATCAAACAATGGTGGAACAGGCTAGAATCAGATTGATGCCTTTTAAAACGCTTTGCCATTTTGTATAGACTTCGAAGGAGAAAATAGGGCATGTTTAGGGGAAAATCGATAAAACTCATGAGCAACCGCAAGTAATATAAGAAAACCAAACCAAATCTCCCCTCACAGGTAATGAACTATTTCATGATAGCTAACAAATCATGCCATCTATGTTTTAGAACTGAAATAGGCATACCTCGGTCGCAGCTGGTAATCCTCCTTGAGGTGAACAACAATGACCAGGGAACCTCTTCAACCTTTGAGTTTTTAAACCACTTTTGTACCACGGATGGTAGACTGGTGGCTTGGCTAATAAAATCTTCGTTTAACTCAAGCTGGACGTCTCCTATTTTAGCTCTGCAACCATCGAACGTTAACGTGAATTATTGAGCAACTGTTAAATTAAAACCCTCGAAATTTTCAACAAACACACGCCAACCATTCCTCTCTAAGTCTTCTCTAGCATTATCAAACGATAACAACATCTGGACACCGTTGGGCTCAATCCTCACCACAGGGGCCATGGCTAACAACAAGGAATCGACAAGGGATTCGGCGATAGGGTTTGACAGAACAAGCACATAGCCATTGCCCTTAGCTTCCCCAACGCAATGCAAAGACATCTCGAAATGGTAGGTGGGAGTGTTAATTGCTATGCGTGTGAGAAACAATCATGTAGATCGAGGCCATGCAAAAACATAATACCACACTGTACTTGGAATGAAACCTCGGCATAATGGTACGCACAAAGATCATAACAGTTGAAAACAATCGTATGCATATCCACGATTTGATCACAAAATCAATATGTCAAATAAACAATTGAATCAAAGAATTTTATAAATCGAAACCCCATTTACATTAATCAAATGCTAAATGGGTGGTGGTTTAATACTCATGTAACCAAGGTGTGTTCGAGACCAAGGGGTTATAACCATGAAAAGAACCATGTTCATGACAGATCGACAATAGACCAAATGAACCTTAATCCTCTAATGAAATCAAACATGAATTCCAGCTGTGAGTTTTCATGCTTATAGTCATGAAACCGAAATCGAAAAGCAGGTACGCAGAAAGCGAAGAGTAACAAGTGTCATTTAATGAAAAAAGGTTGTGACGAGTGACGAGAATTTAAAAACCCTGTGTAGGCAGCTTGTAAAAGTAGAGATTATATTATTGCTGCCAACAGGTAGTAACCTGTCAAACCCAAAAATCCTCTAAGATTCTTCAATGTTTTGGGAATCGTCCAGTCCATCATGGCCTTAATCTTGTTAGGGTCTACCTTAACACCTTAATGAGATACAATATGACCCAAATACTCTACCTCCTTCACTCCAAAGAAACATTTGGATGGTTTGGCATATAGTTGTGGCTCCTTTAGTAGTTGTAGAACCTTGTCAACATGTTGCACATGATCCTCCCAAGACTTGATATATATTATTATATCATCAAAAAATACTAACACAAATTTTCGAAGGAAGGTCTTGAGAATGGAATTCATCAACCCTTGGAATGTGGAAAGTGCATTTGTAAGGCCAAAAGGCATGACCAAAAATTCATAATGGCCCTCATGAGTTCGGGATGATGTTTTTGGGATATCTTCTTCCTTCATTCTAATCTGATGATACCCTGAACGAAGATTCGATTTTGTGAAATATATTGCTCCATGTAGTTCATCTAACAATTCATCAATGACAGGAATAGGAAACTTATCTTTAAAAGTGATCTTGTTGAGATCTCTATTATTTGGACACATACACCATGAGCTATCTTTCTTGAATACCATTACCATTGGTGCAGAGTAAGAACTTTGGCTAGGTCTAATAATGCCAGCCTCTAACATTTCTTCAACCATGCGTTCAATTTCACTCTTCTAGGCATAAGGGTATCTGTATGGCTTGATGTTAGGAGG
>SNQJ01S0220712.1:0-15104 GCA_010110895.2 Picea sitchensis | reverse complement strand
CCTATTGGGTTAATCGTACCTCAAGTTTAGGGGTGTTTCCCGAGGGAACCTCCCTCTAAGTCATGTGGATGAGGTGACATGGATGGGGGGAAGACTTTTGGGCATGGGGCTCATGACATACAAGGGGTTGTAGTGTCTCATTTATGGGTTCCTTTGTAGAGGGTGTGATGCACCTTCGTTTTCAATGCAACCTTTTTCCAGGACCATTTATTGTCTTTTATTCTTTTAGGATGTTTTCAGGTTGAAGCCAATGTGGGGCTTCTACCTGAGCATGAAAAATTGTGCCCACCTTGACTCTACCCTGGTCACATCATGCTTCCCCAAGTTGAAAACATGTGTGGGGCTTCTACCTAAGCAACAAAAACAGTGCCCACACATGCTCCTCCTTGGTTGGAATTTTGCTATTAATTATTCTTTTACGGGTCCCATCATTTTCTTATGAGAGACATTTCATTGTCCTTGGGATCCTTGGGCGAGCATCTAGAAGGTTAATGATTGGCTTTTATCTTTTGCCAACTACAAGACTCTGGGCCTCCAGCCCCTTCTTCCCATTAAGTGAGGGACAACCTCTTCTTGGGTCAGTACACCCGAAAATCCCAAAAGATAAGGAAATGAAGGGATGAAGTGTGGAAAGTGACAAGTATGGTTGGGAATGGCACGATGACTTGTCAAAAGGACCTCCCAGTAGCAAACCTATCCCTAAGGGTGACCCACTTACAAGGGTGACCCACTTACTAGGGTGCAATGTCAACCACCAAAGTGAAACAAAGCAAAGAGCATAATGTCCAAGCAAACGTGACATAATCAAAAGCAGTAATAGATGCAACAAACTCAAATTCCTCAAGTATTGAAATGACACTCACCATAATACCTGACTTGTACCTCATGGAGCAAGACCCAATGTCCTTTGGAGGCTAGATGATGTGGTGGATACTGTCATGATGAACCTAGAGTTGTGGTGGTGAGTTGGGTCTTTGTCTGTGCAAGTGGACACTGTTGGTCAAATTGTCTATCGGTACTCCATGTCTGCAACCTGAGGGCCTTGAGACATCATCTCCTTGGTTATCCCGAGGAGTTGGGGATAACAAGGCCTTTTCCAAAATCTCCAAAAAAAATTGATTGCTAGAAAACACATTAGTTACTGCAGAATTGAGAAAGGCATCCCATTCTTTGAAATAATGCAGTTCCCTTCTTCCCCTTCTCCATTGCCTGAAGTGTAAATCACAGATGAATGGTTTGTGTCTTCGTCTACATCTCTTCATCATGAAGGCATTTTTTTTATTGAAAATTCATTGTATGTTTCATTAAAAATCAACAAGGATGTACATCAAATCAAAAAATCCAAGAGCCAAAGTGTGGGTGCCCCAAAACCTGCAATGTGCATGACCCAAGAGCAACAACATATCCAACTTGACTTCTAGTGACAAAATCTATATCCTTTATGAACATGTCAATCATTGCTGAAACCTGGAGAGCCAAATTTGATTGGACTGCAGGAACTTCTCTCAAATTTAACAGAGATGGCGCCCCATGAAAAGTTGCATACAATGGAATCTCCACAAAAAAATTAATCCTGTCAATCTGATCGCATCCCACATGCTCCTACCAGCCTGCAGGACTCAGGAGCAGCCACCTGTCTGCAAACAAAATCCCTTTCCAATGAAGGGGAGCAACAAATAGCATACCATATTCAACAGTTATATAAGTCCAAAATCTTCTGGCAACTAACAATTCCACAACACATACTTAACTGTTTCCGGTTTATGACAGACCTTACATCCATCGGTAAAACCAGAATGATGTAACCGATCCCTGACTGAGAGACTAATATGAAGAGCCAAACACCCTAAGATGGGATTTTCTTCTGGAAAAAAAATTGTAAGGATAGTAATTATCTAACCTTCTTAACATTTCATGATTTTGCCTTCCCAAATGCCTCAGTTTCTGAACTTCCATGCATCCAAGGAGAGACATTGAAGGGAACATGGAACATGTTCATCTATAGTGAGAGAGATCCTATATTTCCAGGTATAATACAGACAAGAACTTCCAATATTTTCTAAAGAATATTTCAGTCCTCACTAGTAAGATCAATGGTACAACATCTCCACAAGCTATTCAATCATGAGAAGACTAATAGTTTACCAACAAAACTAATAACTTCCAACATGCTCTGCAGAATGTAATTGATGTGCGGTAGGATTATTAATATTCAGTTTGAGGTTATCACTGGTTTGAGCTGGCCTCATATTCCCTCCAGGAAAAATTGAGTATGCAGATTTGTGGAAAGACTGTCATCTAAGATGCCCAGTACATCTTGCAATGCATCTTCATAAACACTAGAACACCAGCAGTGTTACACGGTTACACCCCAAATTTCATGCACATTCAACTCCATTTATAGAGCATCTGCATGGAAGCCAGCAAATCGTCAAATTTGACTTGTAAATGGAACAGGTTGATTTCATTAAACACTAATAAGTTACCAGAATATAGTGTGTAACAACTTTTTCCAGGCAGCATTCATATCTATCATACTTTCATAAAGAATATGTACAAGTAGCTACTGTGTAACAGCTTTTCCAAAGCAGCGTGGATATCTAGCAATACTTTCACAAAGAATATGTACCAGAAGTTCGCCTCTGGCTAATAGAGGCCTTTAGGATTTTAGCACAGCAGCCTTATCATCTGTAGAACTTGTTGAGAGGTATTACAAATGACAGCAAACACCATGCCACGACCATGCTCTCTATAGCCTTTCTAGATTGCAAATCAGCATTTGGACCTGTAAGACACTTCAAAAGTTGATGTAATTGATACTATGTTCCTTCCATTGTTTAACTTTATGAACACATCCAATACAATCTCAACTAGCCAAATGGTATTATAACATCCAAAAAACTACATTCTCTCTTTTGAATTATTCTTTGTATCTTAAAATCAAGACCACTACAAAAATGGTTAGTTTTGAGTTCTGGTATGTGAACCCTACACTAAGAATCATGCCCAGATCTAGACACTGGTGGCCATTTTCTGCAGCAAAAAACTTACATCGACTAACTACTGAAAACAACAAAAGAGACATCCACAGACACAACTAGATGTGAACTGCATTCATACAAAGGCTCTTTTGTAAGGTGAGGCTGTCATAATTTTACATCCACATAATACACATATCTGCACTCATAGAATTAACCTACAGATAAAACAGAAACACTGGAAACACCAACCAAAATTTCAGATCTGTTGAATGGTGAACTCAAGAATGTAAACACAGCACATCAGAAGATGAGATCAGCCCTGCAAACAGATAGAGACTAGATCTAATAAATCAGCAGCATGAATATAGTGGACAGAAAACAGAAATTTGGAGAGCAACAATCACCAACCTGTCATTCACACAATAGAAAAGTTACAACACTGTCCAAGAACTACAATGGCTTCTCGCAAGCCTTAAGCACTCTCTTGGTAGAATCACTATACTCAAGCTTACTAGCAAGCTTAACTAGTGTGATGTAGAAAATCAGTGATATAAGTAAACCCAATAAAACAAATATCACCAACTTAGTAAGAAATTGATTTCAGACTTAAATGAAAATAACCCATTTTACAGTTAAACTTCATAAGCTGAAAAACACATTACTAAGCACTGTTGCAGCGGAAAAAATAACAATAAACAGCAATCACACATCCATGAAATACTCAGAAATTTAGGCAATGCCAGGGAAAACCCCAATGTGGGGAAACCTAATGAGAGAGAGATCTTATATTAGCTTTAGGAAAGTTGTATCAGCAGCAAAATAACAAAACCCAGTGGGAGAAAACCACTTCTTAGCACTCTGTAAATTTTGTCCGGCTGAATAGACAAACGACAGAGGTAACTATTTCAACCTACTTTGGAGCTGGGCACTAGCCTACTCAACTCAGAGAGGGGTCTCAAGTGTCACTTGATATTTCTTTAATAATCAGTGGCTAGATTTGGCTTGTTTTGGGGTTTTTTAATAAAGTTGTTGGCAAGGAAGGAGAGGAACACTCAGGGCTATGGAATCAAAATTCTGAAATTGAATGAAAACAATGATCAACCAGTAGAACTCTCCAGAGGATAAAGGCTAAATGAGGTAATGAATCTGAGTTATAACTTGAATTTAATCAGAGTGGTAAGAGGAAAGAGAAAGCAGATAACTGCATCAGAGCATTACGGAAATGAATTCTGAATTAGCTAAGAAGAAACATACACAGTTTAAATTGCTTAAGCCGAGAGCGTCACGAGATGAATTATGGACCTTTAACTCTCCAATTTAAACAGACGAAAATGTAAATGGAATAAAAGATCACAGGAAATACATACAATGAAGGAAGACAAATCTCATCACCACCATTAGAATCTTTTCATAGAGACTTCAAAAGATTCTACATATATATTCAATTCAGCTTCAAAAAGTTACAATAGAATTTATAACAACCAAAAAAGTGTCCTTGCACTTCTGCCAACATTAATTCATTCAAGTATCCCAGTATTTATACAATTTGATTACAATGGCTGAAACTGAAACGTTTCAGCTTCTAAAACTGATTATAATAATTTCAATTGACAGTCTCAGCATATGAACCAATTTACAATGATAAAACAAAAATACATTTTAAAAACTGGGACAAATCTCTCTGACTGCTCAGCTTCCTTTGCACCATCTATCTCGCTCTGATCTCCTGTCGAACTTGCTGGTTTGGTGACACTTGGAGGTTACTAACTGGTTCCGAGAAAACTACATCTCGTCTTGCCCAACTGCACAATTTCCTTCCACTGTGAGTCAAAGGGAATCTCGTAATCTACCATTTCCTTTATCAAAATCTCCAAGTCAATGCACATAAACCCTTATGGAATTCTCTAATGGTTTTCTCTGCTTCTCCTTCTATCAAACAGCTCAATAAAATCCCCCCTGGATCCTTCCAATACGGTGATTCATTCACTATACAAAATTTTGTTGCCTTCAGTTTCAAGAATCTGGCTTTTGTCTTAATAAATCCAAGAAGAGCCTGCAAATTTTTCAAGACAAAGATGATATCGGCATACCATGTAGAGTCAAGAAATTTCTGGGATATTTGTGGAGTCGCCTTTTCTTCTTCTATTGTATAGTCTTACAGATCTGCAATGAAGTTTATTCCTAAGAGTTCACAGTTTGTTTGTGCCATTAGCTTAGCAAGCCCCTGTCCTTTGATCAACTTGGTGGGTTTAATCTCTAGGTCATATTCTAACAGTACTGCTATCCATTTTCCCCTCTTTCCTTCAAGATCGGGCTATGTTAAAATGTCTTTCACTGAGCTACTGGGAACATAAGCAGTGATATGGGAATGTAAGATGTAAACCCTGAATTCTTTCAATGCTTTGACTAAAGCATACGCTTGCTTCTCCATGATGTCATACTTCAAAGAAGCATCCCTCAATGTTTTGTTATAGTATGCTATGGGCTTCTCAAAATTTTGTTCATCTTTCTGGAGTAAGACACCAGCAGAAGAAATAATTGTGTGTTCTTTGGCAGTGACGAGGCGTAATATGAAATCCTCTTTGAAATGTTGCCCTGCATTCATAAACCCAAAAGGCATCTTAGCACACAAATGTTCCCCATGGTGTAGTAAGCGTCGTATTTTCCTGATCGTCAGGGTGCACCGTAATTTGATTGTATCTCGAGAAGCCATCTAACATGTCGACATTTAAAGGCCACCACCTTAAACAAATATGATCCATCTTGGGTAGTGGGTAATTGTCCTTTAGAGATGCTTTGTTCATATTCCTGAAATCCACACACAACCTGATTTCTCCACTCTTCTTTCTAAGCGGCGGTACTAGATTTGCTGCCCATTTGGAAAATCTTCGGGGACACTATGATTTTGGCTTTCAAATAGTTTCTTTATTTCTTTCTCTATCAGGAGTGGCGACCAAGGTTTGTCTTCTCAATTTACTGAAGGGTTTTGTGATCTTTCAGCTTTATTGGGATGACATCTTTGGATTATACTTCATTATCATAGACTTTGACTCATCATAACTCAACAAAAAGCTTATCAAGGAATTCTTTCATCAAATTTATGCCTTGACTTGAGGTGGAGCTTTCTAAAACGATAACGATCTTTGGATCTTGGAGTTCGATATGCAATCCTCCATATCCTTCATTTATAATCTTAGGACTTCTTATACATCATTGTTATCAAAAGTTTTCAAAGGACGGACCTTTTGGGATGATATTAATCTTTAGTTGCATGATATCTCTACCAATGATCTGATTGTCAAAATACCCTTTTTTTTGTGAAAGCGGCTGCATCCACTTCATCATCAATGTTCAAATTCTCGAATTCATTCTCCATCTTGAGAGCTTTTCTATTTGTTTGTCATCTTTGAAGACTTGCGATGCTTCATAATGCATTGTTGGCTGTACTTGACCCTCAACCTTATGCTTTTCAAAGGAAGGTGGAACTTTAGCTGACGCTAAAGTAGCCAAAGGCATGGAAACAACTTTGATTTTGTTCTCTTGGGATTGTTGAAAGATTACATTCTTGAGACTTCTCAAGGAGTTCTAGTACAAGATTCCTATAAACTATCAATGCAGGTGTTTTTCTTGGTATATGCTTTTGATTTGATTTATAATTAGCTCGGAGTGTCCATGTACAACAATTCTTTTGGCACCAAATTATTCTAAAACTTTCAACCCCAATATTAATGCTTAATATTGATGACCCATGTTATTAGTGCATTCAAAGACTAGTTTGTAGGAACATAATTTTGAGTCTCCTTTGGGGTGGTTGATCCATACGATAGCTCTAGCTCCTTCTCTACAAGTAGCTCCATCAAAATTCATTCTCCATACCTGATCCTCTGCATCATCCTGTTGTTCTGAAAACTCCTCCATCTGCCCGTCAGACTTGTCTTTGTCGGCCATCTTTTGGTTTCTATTTCTTCTTCTTCATAGAACAGGTCATTGAAGAAGATGAAAGACCCCAACTCGATTTCCTTGAATAAATAGGATGATTACAAGGTTGTGATTTGTTGTTAACCATGTATTTAAGTAAAACTTCTCTATACAGTCTTAATCTTGACCAAAAAACAAGAATAGTAGCATATGACATATCCATCACGGAGAGTTCCTTTTAATTTTGCAACCCATGACCTAGATAATAGCAAACCATATTTAGGTATATCATCGATAAATACATCCATTAGAACACTCTTTACTGGAACCTATGCAATATTTACCACTAGATCTTTGATCATGCCAAGGCATTTCACTTTCTTGAATCAAAGAGATCTTTATAAAGGTCTTGTGACATGAGGCCCATTGGTCCATGACCACTTTGGTAAAACAAGTTCAATGAGATGCTCCAAAATCTAGCATAGCATTATGTAGAGTCATGTCATGGATTTTCAAGATGACATAAAAAGGAGGAACTTATTCATTTTCATTGCTTTCTTCTACTCTTGGCCCGAATAAGATGGTTGGATGATCATCTTTTATGTTCAGGGTATCATAGGTTCCCCGTCCCATCTTAAGCATCTTGATGATCATTTTTACATGCTAAACTATTCTTAATCAATTCATTAAATGGTACCAAAATTTGTATATTAGCCATCTAAGCTTTGAAATTAAAAAAGGATGAAGTCTTCTCTACCATATTTGGTGACCACTTCTTTCCTCAATATCTTCTTACGGGGTTCTTCTTCACGCTCCTTTTTCCTGCGGTACCCGCATATGACAAAGATCCTTAAGTAGTAGAGTCAACTGCGGTAGATCTTTAAATTTGAATCTTTCTTGGTAGCTTGAAGAGCGTATTGAGCTTCTTCGGGAGGATTTCCTTTGGAGGATTTCCCGCTTTGGAAGGTTTGGAGGTACCTTTTGATTTAGAAGGTTATATTGATAACTTTGGGAATTGCATAATGGAATTTTGCAATCTGGTCTCATAATCTTCTTTTTCTACTAATACCCTTTCCTCCTCATCTTGCAAAAGATATCACTTGCGTCCATAGGCTGGTGAGTGTTCTTTAACAGTCAAAATAGCCCTGTTTGTTTATTGTCGGAAGCGATTCATATTGTCTTCAATATCCATCCTTAGTTCTCATATCTACATAAATTATTTTGAAAGGGCCTTATTTGTTCCCCTAATTTCCACTGATTTACTGATCGCTTGATTCCCTTGATTTCTTTGCTCTCTTTTCCTAATATGTGGAAATGGATCTCTTCTGAAGTTTTGAATTCTGGGATGAAAATCAGTTTGATATCTAGTAGTAGGATTATTGTCCAAGGACATTATTTTCATGAATATTTCCATAGTTTTCATCATCGTTTCAAACCTTTCTTCTGATGTTTGCGATGTTGAAGGTTGTGCTTTATCCTTAGTTTTGTCTGTGTCCCTGCCAGATTTAGTTTTCATATTCCATGAAGCAATTAGGTTCACTTCAACTTCTATGGCATCGGTCATCATATCATCTAATGAAGAAGATCTTTGTTCCCTTAATAATAAAGCAAAATCGCTTTCAAAAGAATCAAAATATCTGAGCTGAGACGCTTTAGGTTTACCTCAGTAGGGGAGATCAAATTATAGACCTTGTGATAAGTTTGAAAACTCTGCCTTTGTTTCTTGATGATCTCTTCAGGATTGTTGTCTTTGGGTCAACAAAGCTGAGACCTTATCTCCCCATTTGCAAGGAGTTGGTTTCAAGGCTTTGAAATCACGCTGCTTCAGTAGTGGGAAGGAGCTTTGAACCACTTCCTCCACCTTCTCTAGACTTTGTGTAAATGAGTCTCATTTTCACATCTTCAAGATCAACTTCTTCAAGTGATGAAATCAGTAAAACCAATCTAGATGCTTACGATATATTGACATCCATATAGTTTGATCCTTAAGTTATAATCTTGGGGTAGATCATGCAATTGAGCGGTAGTATGAGAACAAATTTGGTTGCCATGGAAACAACTGTGAGAATTGAATGGTATTGGTTTTGGGTGGGATTCACTTTAGGCCTGGTAGATGCGACTAAAATCAAATCTTGAAATCTCTTTTCATCAAAGATGGTCAGCAAACAAGACTCGGATTTGGTTCTAAATAGGGTTTACATTTCAAATTCCGATCAAATTCAAGGTCTTCGTACTAGTCACTGTCCTTGGGTAAAGGCGGTCTTGGTCACGGGCCCGTAACCAGCAAGATTCTTGGCTTTTTCTTTTCTTTATGTACAATCTTTAGAGTTCAAACATGTTATCAGCGCGAATTTGTATTTTGAGTCCGCATTTCTGGGATAGTGGACAAGCTGGCGTAACAGGAACCTTCCCACCCAATGTCACCTCGATGGGGAAGGTTCTTTCTGTTTAAGGAGGTTAGCCTAGGAACACCCGGTAACCTTGGGTTTGAAGAGGCAATAAATAGAAGGCCAAGAGTTAAGGTTTTCCCTCCATGAGTTACCACCGGTATCGGATAATCAGGCTAATCAACCAATAAAGTGAGGTCCCTGTTGAAAACACCTGCACGGAACAAGATGACAACAATACAACACAATATTTGTAGGCTATAACTCAAAGGGTTAGTCTTGTAACTATCGATTTCAATTTATAAGCAATATAATAGACAAAATGAAGTCAGCGTTACTAAATAGCCTATAGAAGATCGCAATTCATCAATGTCTACAAAATTGACCAAGCCAATAGTATTTTAATCAACAATTGTTCAATAAATGCTTGGCGTCATCAATTTAATTGCTTATCTAATGGTCAAAAGGGTTGTTGCATGAGGTATGATGTGAAGCCTAAATTGATGAGTAGGGTTAGTTAGGGTTTCAAAATGAAAGTTTTTAAAGATGATTTTGCACACTACAAATGTTGGAGAATTACTAGTGCCTTAGAAGTGTGGAGTCAAAGCAAGGGGACAAAAAAAGTCTCTAGGAGGACTCCAAATTTAGGAAGCTGGAAGGAGTGGGGTTCCAAGGTCTTTGCCAATGCGGACAGCAGGAATCAAAACCCTAAGGGAAGGAGGCTCCTCGGTGTGTAAGCAAGGCCTCATGCTCCTTCCTCTTTCTCTAAATACAAATTGTAGCTTGGCCGACTTCAAAGTCACAGTTAAGGAGAGAAAGTATTTAGGGAGACAGGAAACTCAAACCTAGAAGGTGAAAACCCTAGGTGTAGATTCAACTAGGCCTAGGGCGTCTCCTCTTTTCAACCTATAACTTACAGTGCTTTCGAGAAAAGGAGAAAAGTGTAGCAAAGACTAGGCTATATCTTCAGCAACTATTCAATGGCTAAAACTATTTCTGCCAAACAAGGGACATATAGCAATGACCACCTACTTGTGTGCTTGCTACCTAGGGTGCAAAAGATTGACAATATAATAACAAATGCAAGAAATTAAGCCTACAACCATTCCTTAGAGTTTGCATGAAAAAATTCACTTACATGACATGAAGAAAGCATAATCAAACCCTAGTTGTAAACCTTCCTTGAGAGAAACACCATATGCCAAGAGAAATCCTCCAGAAGAGTTGCGCCTCACTTGAAACACCAAAAATACCAAATAAAGGCTAAAAGATAGTCTCTCACAAGAGGGAGTGGAGTTGGTATTATGTTAAAATGAGGAAAAACGTCCTCAATATATACCAATCCATGACCTTTTAATTACAAATAGGTCATTAAAGCGATCGACAAGTGACTACAAAATTTGCTTGTTTTTACATTAATGCTAGACAAATGACATAAAATGAAACTTAGCAAAGGTGGGACGTCAAGCCCTTATAAGGGAGACGTTGGCCCTTTGGGCATATCCAGCATCAGAGGGGCCGTTGGCCCTTTTTGGGGCTACTCCAGCGCCACGTGCTGTAACCTCAACACCTTTGCCATGCTCAGATAGCGTCCATCTCCTGGGTAATCCTGTCCATCAGGGCCAGCGTTCCATCCCGAGAAATTTAGTCCCCTAAGTCGGGCTCGGCCAAAGTGTCCTGGGTAGAGCGTCCTTCTTTCTTCATGTACAAATACTCATCATAACACTGTCTTGTCCCCGCCACTGATAGGATCCCAACAACCACCTGATGGGATCTTCAACCCCATGGAAGTCCGAGCTAATCATATCCCCATAATGTCTGGGTCCATTTTGTCGTCAGGTATGATCCATCAAAAACTTCACCCTCCATGGGCTCATTAGTCCTGGGATCATAGCAATGTCAATCACATCTAGGCATTAAATTTATCAAATACATGCATAAAACCCTAGCAATCATCCTAATAGCTCAAAAGACATTACAACGATCTACTATACAGAGTTGAAGAATAGGCGAACAACCTATTGGGCCAGTATTCATAAGAAGAATAAAGTTTCCACAGAATATTATTCAAACCATGTATATGAAGTGATATGGTCTAAGGATGTCAGTCATAGTGAAGACCAAGGGAAAGTATTATCCATGGGTGCCTTTGCTTGGAGAATTGAGTTGTACATCATGAATCACGGTTTTCAAGCCCCTTCATTGCCTTTATTCTTTTCTATTTATTACTTTTCTTTTCTTTTTATGGAGTCACGACCTGAGAGGACAACTGCCCTTGACATGGTGACGAGGCGTGATGTTACCCACTAGTAGTATTTTACATAGAAATGATAAAGTATTTCGTGATGAGACCCTCATGGCCATGCAACCAAAAGGTCATTGCCTTGCAGCGTGGCTAACAGATAATGACAGTAATAATAACGCTGAATACCTATGAACATAATGGAATTAGGCCATTGATGTGGAATATCCCATCCTCTTGGTTAGTGCTTGTTTTATTATTTTCTTTAGATCCCTTTTGTTTCTTATAGAGGCCTTTTTTGTCCCCGCCTTCTCCCGAGGATCCTGAAGCGAGGCATCTCTAGGTTTTATTTCTATGGCTTTTATCTTTTGTTGCTTTTATCCCTGGGCCTTTAGCCCTTCTTCCCCTGGTTGATGTAACTTATAATAGAGTCTTCCTAATGGCTGGACTAGGGAATGGGATGGATGTATGGGAGATAAGATGTAAAATGATTGTATGGGGGGCGGTGACTCTTCTGGAAATCCCCACAGTAGCTAACCAAACCCATGGGCTAAAAGCTTGCTGGGCTACCCAGTCAATCAACCCAGCAATGGTCAAGTGGGTTGAGTGTAAAAGATCCAAGCAATGCGTCGATATAGCAAGGAACCTCGTGCATATATAAGAAAGTTATAATGATCCAAACACTTGTACATACCATGATGCACAGACCAATTACCTCCTTGGGCAAAAGAGTCTTCTAAATTACCCAAGTCAAGCCGATGGTGATGGATGATGCTGCTGTTGACAGGACGTCTGGCGAAGAAGAGAAGAAGGATGGGCCTGCTTTAAAGTCAATCTGGCTCGGCCTCCATATAGGACCTGTGGAGGACTCGAGAAGGTCAATCCTGCGCTCGGTACTCCATGTATAGGACCTGTGGGCCTCGAGACATGATCTCCTAGTTATCCCTAGAAATCGGGGATAACAAAACACAAGGATTGGAGCTTCTAGGTCTGGATTTCTCCTGGTGTGAATTCTCTTAGGAGCCAGGGTTTCTATCTCACACAGTGTAGTGCAACTGGTCTCTGAGTAACGAAGTTGCCAGGGTAAGAATAATCTTAGCCAATAAGGTATTTGATCCACTGTCACCCTCAGGGATCAAACTAAAGCTTTAAATCGTTTCCCAGGGAAGATTTCTTCAATTTCGTCCCCAACAATGGCGCCAAAATGTTAGCACTCTGTAAATTTTGTCTGGCTGAATAGACAAACGACAGAGGTAATTATTTCAACCTACTTTAGAGATGGGCACTAGCCTGCTCAACTCAAAGGGGGCTCTCTCGTGTCACTTGATATTTCTTTAATAATCAGTGGCTAGATTTGGTTTGTTTTGGGGTTTTTTATTAAATTTGTTGGCAAGGAAGGGGAGGAACACTCAGGGCTATGGAGACAAAATTCTGAAATTGAATGAAAATAATGATCAACCAGTAGAACTCTCCAGAGGATAAAGGCTAAATGAGGTAATGAATCTGAGTTCTAACTTGAATTTAATCAAAGTGGTAAGAGGAAAGAGAAAACAGATAACTGCATCAGAGCATTACGGAAATGAATTCTGAATTAGCTAAGAAGAAACATACACAGTTTAAATTGCTTAAGCCAAGAGCGTCACGAGACGAATTCTCGGCCTTTAACTCTCCAATTTAAACAGACGAAAATGTAAATGGAATAAAAGATCACAGGAAATACATACAATGAAGGAAGACAAAACTCATATCACCACCATTAGAATCTTTTCATAGAGACTTCAAAAGCTTCTGCATATATATTCAATTCAGCTTCAAAAAGTTACAATAGAATTTATAACAACCAAAAAGGTGTCCTTGCACTTCTACCAACATTAATTCATTCAAGTATCCCAGTATTTATACAATTTGATTACAATGGCTGAAACAGAAACGTTTCGGCTTCCAAAACTGATTATAATAATTTCAACTGACAGTTTCGATATATGAACCGATTTACAATGATTAAACAAAAATACGTTTTAAAAACTAGGACAAATCTCTCTGACTGCTCAGTTTCCTTTGCGCCATCTGTCTCGCTCTGATCTCCTGTCGAACTTGTTGGTTTGGTGACACTTGGAGGTTACTAACTGGTTCCGGGAAAACTGCATCTCGTCTTGCCTAGTCGAACGATTTCCTTCCACTCTGAGTCAGAGGGAATCTCGTAATCTACCATTTCCTTTATCAAATTCTCCAAGTCAATGCACGTAGCGTAGGACATAGTTGGCAGCGCAATTTTCACTGTTTTAAACTGATTCAAAATCTCAAAGTCCGCAGCCAAATATTCTACCAAACTTGGGCCTTTTAGACTCTCCTCCATAGCTTCAAATTTGGAAAGATCCATTCTACACTGAATGAGGAGAGAATTGTAGTCTTCTTGATTGTATAGTTTGTTGTTTCCATCCCAAAATGGTGGAAGGCCCTTGATAAACCATTGTTCAAATGTATCCTTAAACTCCTGTATACTCTGTTCTATCTGCGCAGCTTTGGTTTGAACCAATTTGAGCAAGTTGTGCTTAGCGATGATCCTCCTGGCCCAGATGATTAGTGCAGTCCTGTCTTTGACCCCAATGGTATGGAGTTCAGCAGTGGGGACAAAATTTAGCAAATCAATGGCGTTCTAAGCCCATTCTGATCGTTTCTTGGCTAATTTTTCATTAACAACAGTACACCTGCTTCGGGCCGTGATAGCCACGTTGTCTTTGTCATTTATAAAATTCAAATAAACCCTGATCTTAGCAGCCTCTGCAGCAATAGCATCCCAGATCACATGTTTAGCTCCCTGCAACAGTGTTTTGCCCTTTAACCTCGTTTTCAGCTTGTTTACTCTCCCTTGCAAATCCTGATTCCCCCTTTGGAATTGAGCCATCTTTTCATCCTTTATTTTCATCTCTTGCTTCATCTTTTCTAAGACCTCTTAAGGCTCTTGATTTCCCCTGTCTTTAAACTTGCTTGGGACATAGCCTGAACCAATCCATCGGTGTTGGATCCAACTTCTGTATTAGAAGGTAAAATGACAGCCATATCTAATGTGGCTACCTACGCTTGTGACCAATTCTCTTTCTCTTTTTCTAGCTGCAATACTTTAGCTTTGTAATTCAGTGCTTCTTGTCTGAATGTCTCCTTTTCTAGTTCTAGAGCAGC
Source organism: Picea sitchensis (assembly GCA_010110895.2). Lineage (NCBI taxonomy): Eukaryota > Viridiplantae > Streptophyta > Pinopsida > Pinales > Pinaceae > Picea > Picea sitchensis. The sequence continues at coordinate 396 of SNQJ01S0220712.1, read as the reverse complement.
TAGCTCTGTTGTCTGTGGATGTTCTGTGGAGGGCATCTTCAACTTCTTCTTTAGGCTTTGGATCATCTTCTCTTTTTCATCTAAGGAGGTCTTTACCCCTTGAGGGCCTTCAGATTCCAATCTTTTGACCTGTGTCTGACAGGCTTTACTGGATGCTTTCTCTTGCTTCAAATGTCCATCTAACTTGAACGCATATGTTGTCAGTCTTGAAACTTTCAGACTCAAACTTAGGTAGTCTGAGTATAGCATGTCACTAACATTCCTGTGGAACTTTACTTTGTCTGGGGCACCAATATTTTCATAATGCATCTTGATCTCAGATACTTTATCATCATCTGCCACTGCAATGTTAAATGTCTTTCTTTCTACATCCCTAACTGAGAGCAAGGAAGCCCT
>SNQJ01S0220711.1:1276-15288 GCA_010110895.2 Picea sitchensis | reverse complement strand
AACCTTGTTACAGCAACAATGCTTTCTTATGACACTAGAATCCTTACCCCATTCACCATTGAATACCCTTCGGTAAGATTTTGCTAAACTCCAATACCTCATCCTCATTAAAGCCCTTCAACTTTTTAAAATACGATATCCAGCCGGCCTGGAGAAATATTTGGTAGGCCTCTGGGTGTAGTAGCAAACTGTCTAGAGTTGTGGGTTCATATCTCACAGTTGATCCTCCCATGATGTTGCTTGAGAGTCTAACAGGCACGTAGGAGGAGAAACTATCACCTAAATCAGAGACGCAACAAGCTCGAATGTGGTTTGCAGAAAGAATATAGTGTCTTAGTAAAAATAAGTGTGGGCGGAAAGGTGGTGGAGGTGTGTATAAAATTCGGAATGGACGGTTAGATTTACGTTCCCCCCCCCAACTAAGCAGATTGGCTCCAGGTGCATTGATTTATGAAAACCGGTTAGTAAATAGAAAATCATCCTTTTATATCTTCATTACTTTAACACGTAGGATTAATCATGTACCTCATATCTTACCGCACATAATGACCTATCGGAGTAACCGCACTATCCAACCTCCATCTAAGTTGCACGAAATAGCTAACATGATGAAGGATCGTGAGAGAAATGATAGCTGGAGCAGAAACAGAGTCCTTACTGTACTTAGCCAACTGGAAATCGTCGGATGTGAAGTCAAGTCATTATGAAGCAACACTTTCGGATAGAGAGCATCGGTATTGTTTAATCAGTGGTGTTGTGGCATGGAAATATTGGAGGGCTTGGAGTAGCAGGATCAACAAAAATGCGAAAAAGAAAGAGTGAGGTGGCAAGAAAGAATAACAACAATTAGTGTATCAACAGGTTCTTTGGCAAAAATGGCAGAGGTAGGTGTAACAACATGGAAATCATCCAATTTAGCAAAAAAGGGGTGTAACAGCATGGGAATTGGCCAATTTATTAGAATAAGGTGTAACAGCATGGAAATCGACCAATTTAGCTAAAAAAAAGGGGGTGTAACAGTATAGAAATCGACCGAAGCTACATTACTTAGTTTCTAGGAAGTTTTTCAACTTCCATGAACTAATCGTTTGACTCGTTTTGCGCTACTCAATCTTGTTGTTCATCAATCCACCTACACACACATAACCGCCTGATACCTTTCAAAGCTTTATTAGTATAGTAAATAAAAATAGAGAAATTTCAACTAAAAACAGAGAAATGCAAATTTTGCTGAGGTTATTTATATACAAGGTCTGAGTAAAAGAAGTACTAAAGTTCAGAAGGGGAAGGAGAAAGATCCTTTCCGTTTAAGAATTGATAACATGTATCAACTGTACATCTAGTTTTGAATTCTGCCTTGGACAGTGGACACTGATACAGACGCAAGCGATGACCATTTTCATGTAAGTGTGTATTGGATCCATCAATAGTAATCAACTGGACTGTCCCATTGGGAAAAACGGTGTCTACCTCGTAAGGCCCTAGCCATCATGAACGTAGCTTACCTTGAAATTCCTTAAAGCGTGAATCATACAACAGAGCCCAATCTCCTTTATGGAATAATTTCTTCTTGATGACTCGGTCATGCCATTTTTTTCTTGTATTGTTGAATCACTGTGTTTTGATGGATGGTGTCCAAATGCTTTTCATCAAGCTCGTTGAGCTGCTGCAGTCTGGATTTCTGTGCCATAGTCAAGTCGAGGTTGACTACTGATGCAGTTCTTAAGGTTTTTATTTTGAATTCAACATGGAAAGGCTTTTTCCATATACCAGCTCGTAAGGAGAAAAACTAGTTGTGCTCCTCCAAGTAGTTCGGTAAGCCCATAGAGCTTCATGCAAACTGTCAAACCAATCCCTACGATTTTCTCTCACTTCTTTAGTAAGAATGGCTTTGATAACTTTGTTGGTGCTTTCCACCTGGTCATTGCCTTGTGGATGGTATGGAGAAGCTATTCTATGTAAAACATGATATTTACTGAGTAGAGCTTCAAATTTATATGATGTGAAAGGGGGTCCTCCATTAGTGACCAATTCTCTGGGAACGCCAAACCTAACAAATATATATTCAAACAAGAATGCTAAGACAACTTCTTCTGAAGCTCTGATAAGTGATTTTGCCTCCACCCACTTGGTCATGTAATTTGTACAGACCAATATATAGACTTTCTGATTGGAAGGTGGGTTAATGGGTCCTATAAAATCCATGTCCCATCTCTCAAAAGGCTCTAACACTACCTGAGACTGGAGAGGCATCTCATCCCTGTGAGTTGGCTGACCCATGCATTGGCAATTGTCACAAGCTTGGACATACTTCTTGGCATCTTGAAATATGTTGGGCCAAAAATAGCCCATCCTTAAAATTTTATTCTCAGTCCTTTTATCAGCAAAATGACCCCCACAAGGGCCATCATGGCAAGATTTCAGAAGATCATAAACTTCATCATCCCTCACACATCTCCTGATTTCTTGGTCCAGGCCTGTGTAGAAGAGGTATCCTCCTATCCAACTATACCTAACACTCTTTTGGATAATCTTCCTTCTTTCTCGATGAGATAGATGTGGATGTACCTTCCTTGAAACCAAATAATTAGCAATGTTTGCATACCAAGGTGAGTGAGTAGATACTGCAAACAAATGTTCATCAGGAAAGGAATCATCTACAAGTGAATTATCATCCTTTATATGTAATCTTGAGAGAAAATCAACAACCACATTTTCTTTTCCTGGTCTATCCACTATAGTGATGTCAAATTCTTGCAGTAGTAACAACCATCTTGTCACTCGGGCATTAGTAATAGGTTTATTCATTAGATATTTAATGGTTGTATGATCAGTATGAATAAATGTGGGATAACCAGTTACATAATGCCTGAATTTATTGATTGCATAAACTACTGCCAAGAATTCTCTTTCAATGACTGTGTAATTTAACTCAGCAGGAGCCATGTTCTTGCTGATATAGTAGATAGTGYAGGGTTCTTTGTCCTCCTATTGCCCTAGTACTGCACCAATTGCAGTGTCTGAGGCATCTAAAGAAATGTGAAAAGGTAGAGMCCAATTGGGCCCTCTCAAGATGGGAGCTGTGGACAATTTCTGTTTAAGATATGCAAAAGACAATTCACAGTTGTCAGTCCAATGAAAGTCAACATCTTTTTTTAGTAGAAAAAAAAATGGAGAGGAAAGTTTAGAGAAATTTTTAATGAATCCCCTGTAATACCTGGCGTGCCCTAAAATAATTCTTACCTCTTTCTGAGTTGATGGAGTTGGAATGTCCAAAATTACCTGGATTTTGGCTGGATCTACCTGAATCCTTGCATAAGAGATGAAGTGTCCCAACACTACCCCTTCACGCATCATCATATGGCACTTTTCTGTACTTAAAGAAAGATGAGACTATCTTCATATTTTGAGCACTTTTTCCAGATTAGACAAAGCTTCTTTGAAATCAATACCATAAACTGTAAATTCATCCATGAATATTTCCATACAGTCATTCACCATATCAGAGAAAATACCAATCACGGCTCTTTGAAAAGTGGCTGGTGCATTACATAAGCCAAATGGGAGAACCTTGTAGGAAAATGTACCCCAGGGGCTGGTAAAGGTGGTATTATCTTGGTCTTGTGGGGAAATTTGTATCTGGTTATAGCCACTGAATCCATCTAGGAAAGAAAATAATTTTTTTTCGGCTAGGTTGTCTAAAACCTGATCAATAAATGGCAGAGGGAAATGATCCTTCTGCGTGGCCTTATTCAATGCTCTATATTCCACACACACTCTCCACTTACCATTATTTTTAGGCACAATAACCAACGATGATACCCACTTTCTGTCTGATATAGGATAGATGAATTCGGCGTTGAGAAGTTTCTGAAGTTCTTCCTTAACAATTTCTTTAAGGTTTGGGTTCATCCTCCTTTGCGGTTGGAAAATGGGTCGGCATTCTTTTTTGATGTATATATGGTGGGTGCATAGTTCAGAGGGAATGCCTTTCATATCCATGTAATCCCAGGAAAATGCTTCTTTATGTTAAGTCACTAATTTCATCAATCGGCGAGTTTTAGCAGTGGAGAGATCGGGATTGATGTTCAAGGTTTTCCTAGGTTCGACTTCCACAATGATGCTCTTAGAACTGACTCTAGGAAATAATTCAGTTGTTGTTGTTTCATCATCTGTTGTTACAACGTTTGTTGTTACAGTGGTTGTAGTTACAACTGAATCAATTTGGTTGTCAACAGTTTCTGAGAACATTTACGAGTTCATTTCTTCCTTGGCCATAGGGTCAAAGACTCTGATCAACTGGTGGTGCGTGTTCTGTGTAACAACAGAGGCGTAAAAAATAAAGCAGTTGATTAACTCATCCTTCGTCTCGTCTTTGAAACTCAAGGCCTTTCCTATAGTTAGCACAGGCAAAGCACTTCCATCCTCAGTGTACATTCATAGAGAATTTTAGGTTTTGCACTGGGTGTAGCATGAGGATACAGGGTAAGTTTTTTTGTGTCATAACCATCAAAGATGGTCATGGAACTAGATATGCAACCAATGAAAGCATCAGTTGTAGCTAACCATGGTCATCCCAGAATTAGAGGATGGCCTCCCAGATGGGATTTGGGTCGCAAAATGACAAAATCAGCAGGATACTCCCATGAGTCCACTGAAATGACTAAATCATCGATTACTCCTTCTGGTATGATGGTAGAGTGATCAACTAATTCTAGAACAGTAGGAGTAGGTCGGATTTGTGTTCCAAGTTGCAACAATTGTGTAGTTCCTATTGGAATGATGTTAATTGTTGCCCCTAAGTCAACTAGTACATGTGGAATAAATGTCTGTCCAATTTTAACAGTGACTGTAGGGTTTCCTGGGTCGTCATATTTAATAGGTGGAGTTTTTCCTAACATCAGCTCAGAAAAATCCCCCACTACATGCACTGTGAGGGGATCTTTAGTTTTTCGTCCAGGTTTTCTGATACAGAGGTCCCTCATAGTCTTGGCATAAATAGGGACATCCCTTATTGCTTGCAATAGTGGAATATTAACGTGCAGATTTTGAAATTCTCCTAGGAGATTGAAAGATGGTAATTCCAGAGGCTTGGTAATTTTCAGTCTTTCAGGGAATGGTGGGTCTACTGATTCTATAATGGGTTGGTCAATTTATTCTGTATCAACAGATGGTCTCTCCCCTGATTCATTATTTGATTCAGAAGATGGAGCATCTTCAATTATTGTCTCAACTATTCTCCCTGATCTTAATTTTATTTCATCACAAGGCATAGGAGTAATATATAAGGTTGGCACATTATGTATGTCTATGTTCTGAATGGCCTTATTATTTGGGTTTGGGTTAGGTTGCATAGGCATCTAAGGTCGTAAGGGAGGATTGTTTGGTGAGGCATTGGGAGGCAATTGCAGTTGTTGTTGCTGGTACGGGGGTTGGAACTATTGTTGATAGGGTTTCGGTTGGTGATGGCTTTGATAACTGAGTTGTTGTTGAGGGCCTCTCCTGTATAGGTTCCATTGCCCATAGCGATTTTGTTGTTGGGGCATAGGTAACCATGCATTGGGATCTTGATAAGAGGGTGGCATTTGATTTGGAGGGGGGGCATTCATCTGGCCATATGGTAGTTGATTGTTCCAATAATTAAATGTTGGAGGAGAGAATTAAGAGTTCATACCTTGACCTCTTGGATGCCATTGTCTTCTTTGTGTTATTAGATAGACAACCTCTGCTTCCTCATTAGTTGCCCTCATTGATTCTTTTACACCTGGTAGAGAAGGACATTGGTCAGTGGCATGGTCTAATTCATAAATAAGGCATACTTGGACAATATTCAGTGGGCACTCCCTTGGTGGATGTTTCTTTCTGCATTTCAGACAAAAAATTCACAATACTTTCTCTGATTCTTCTTGTTTCTGTTTGACCTGCAAAGTATCCATTTGTGAGGCAAAAGAGTTAATCATGTTTGTTTTGAAATTTTCTAACAAATTACCTATTTCTGCTCTTGTTTCTCCTCCATTGGTTGATTTTTGTACCCTTGAAAAAGTGGTATCCTTGGTAGCTGACTTATTCCTTGTAGATCCTAGAGAACATCTTTTGTAGAGATCTACAATGTCCTCATAGGATTCCTTAGATATATCTCCCTTTCCAAGCATATTCTGCATATCTAAACAATCTTCTCTAACTCCTTTTAGCAAAATGGTTTTCAGAATGTCCTTACTCACATCCAGATGTCCAGAACTTTGTAGATTATATTGGAGTCGCTCCACAAAGTCTTCAAGGGTCTCGTCCTACTTTTGTGACATATTGAATAGTTCCTCTCTTCGTTCCCTTCTTCGACAGTAGTCTTGGTATTTGTTCAGGAAAAGCTGCCTCATTTGTACCCATGTTGAAATGTTTTCTCCTCCAAGGCTCATGAACCATCTTAACGCATTACCCTTTAATGTAGCTGGAAACAGTTTAAGCTTCTGCGCAGTGGTAGTGTAGTCATAGCTTCTACACAAAATGTCAAATTCAAACAGAAACTCATTCGGATCTTCAGTAGATAATCCATGAAAATTTGGGAGAGATGAGAGAGGTATGTTTTTCATAGGAGCCATCCCTCATGTGGGAACATCAGAAATAGGAAAAACCATGGTAGAGATAGTATTTTCATTTTTTACTTGATCCTCGTTGTTCTGTGGATTCTCTTGGTAGAGCTCTTCTTCATTATCCCCTTGATTCTCCATATGTGATCTTTCTCTCCAAACAACATCCCACTCTTCTTTAGTGACTATCCGACTGTTGATCTGATAAACAACTTCTTCTAGATTTTCCCTGTTCCAGGCTATACTTCCTTGATCTTCAATGTTCTCCAATGTTGCTTGCTGATTTGTTGGTGACAAATATTTAGCTTCGACTTCAGCTTCACCCCTTGATGAGAACGATGTTTCGAGAAGGGTTTTTTTTTCTGAATGCAGATCACGTCTTCTTGGAGGATTTGCAGGGCGAAAAATGGATCCTGAAGAAGAATCTACTCTGGCTATAATCTCATCAACAATGGTTTGTCTTCCCAGTATGTTAGGATTTCTTCCTCCACGTCCTCTGGTACCTATAAGGTTAGTATTTTGGGGGATTCGTTCTCCCATTTTGTGATTCATGTAGACTATTCATTCCTAAGAAAGAAAACTAACGTGCCTACCAAAATCTATAATTATCCTCCCCGACAATGGCGCCAAAATGTTGGGCACTTTAATTGTCTAATTGAATAGAAAATTAAAGTGTTCAATATAAATTGTCAACCCAGGGAAGTCTGTTATTTCAAGATAATTGTGCACAGTCTATGCTAGATTAAGAAAGCATCTCTAATCTAATTGTAGTAGGGAAGTTAAAAAAAAAAAACATTATCACTAACACAGTTATGCTGATACAACTTGATTTCTACAGATTTGAAATCATAATTGCAATCTAAACTAATGAATGTATAAGCACCCTGGATTGCCTACTCTAATCTAACTTTCTAATTTACTTTTGCAGAAAGAAGTTCTATACTATTTGCAGAAAGGAAATCTACTTATTGCAAGAAGGTACTTCACACTTTTATTTCTCGGAAACAAGATCTTAACCTAATGCAGAAAAAGGGAAAGCAGTTCTCTAGCAATGTTCAACAATCGACTTCTAATTCTCATGAGACAAATTTATGCACATCTAACATGAAGGAACTAAACCGTAACAACAGTTGTATTCTAGAAATTTCTAACAGTTAAATCATTCGCATTTAAAACAACTAATCTAGAATTCAAAGAAGAGGGGAATCGGTGAGGAAGGTGGGCCCTTTCCTTCTCACTAAATCCACTCAAAGAAATAGGTTACAGTCTGCTAAAGGAATTCAATCCACTCTTTCATTCAATTGCAAAAAATGTCTATGTACAATAAGCGTTACTTTTATTTCTCTAGTAAAAAAAGCTCCTTTCCATTACAAAATATTTGTTATTTAAAGTCAGAATCATTCAGTAGAACATAAACAGAACAGTCTTGAGAATCCCCGATTCTCAAGCTGTTTGTTTGATATCATTAATACAAAATCTAGAACTCTCCTTGATCAACATCGTGAGCCAACATATCTAATCAACAGGTGTTGCAGTAGTCGTATAACAAAAGGACTGGTGGCGTCTGTTGTAACAACTTCTAGGATTGACGGGCTTCTGTTGCAGTAGTCGTGTAACAACTTCCAGGATTGGTGGCATCCGTTGAAGCAGTCATGTAACAGCTTCCAAGATTGGCGCATAGCTGTAACAACAATGAATTTCTTGAAGTGGGTTGTTCTAAGAATTTTGATCATTAGTTAAATCATTTCATGGGTAAAATATGTGAATGTTACCAATCAAACATTCTAAGTAAATGAAAATATAAAAGCGATATGAATAGTTCATACCTTGGGAAAAAGGGTCTTAGTACTCATTATAATAGACATTTAGCTTAGGAATGAGAAGGTTGAATGGGAAAAATATGTAGTGAAAAAGGGACATTTATGGGTCCTAATAGTGTATATGATCACATTCCTACAAACCTTCCTTAACTTTGACAACAAGAGACTAGAATTTTCATCAAAATTTTCTTTAGTCTCACATGCCTAGTTTTGGATTAGTCAACAACCCTAACTTGAAGTAATAATAACTTTGAACCTGTAATGTATAAATATTTGAAACTGATACACAATGTTCTTCAATGTGTTTTATGCAATTCCTCCAAGTGTCACTACTTGGAACCTCTTAGAAAGGGAGTTATAACAAAAATGACATACCTTGTTGAATTATGGTTTATTCTAGAGAGAGACCTTGTAGAGCGTGCCCCGCATGCAATATGCATTGACTTGATATGAAACTATTACAAAACATACTAAATAATGTACCCTAACCAACACATTTTGTCTCACTAAATTTGGATCTGTTATGAATAAGTTATGACTTTTTTACCCAAAACACTTGTTTTTGACTAGTTTCAGGACTAGCCACAAACCCTATTTTCCACGGAGTGTAACTCCAAAACTACAACGACCCACAAGATGAATTTTTTACCACAAATAATTGGGTATGTTTTCTCAATGGAATAGAAATTTCACGGTCTGAATCATTATATAAAAAACATTATAGAGAAAATTGTGAGATGACCTGTAAATAACATACCTTAGAAAGCACCATCAAAATAATTTATCCTTCCTTGCATTTTGGCCTTCTTTTCTTCACCTTCCCTTAGAAATTTGTATTATATATCCTTGGTTACCTCAGACACCTATAGATATTCAATATTCTCAAGTGTGATTTAAAATGACAGAGCCTTGCCTCTTATTTATACTCTCCAAGTAGCTTCCTTAAAAACATCTTCTAGCTCACTTGGCCCACTTTCCTTATTTTAGGGTTAACCCACTTCTAATTTCTCCATTAAATTTATTATTGAAATAATTTATTTTTTATTCACTTTGAATTATAAAACACCCATCACTTCACTTTATTATTTACCTTTTAAAATCTCTTAAACCACTTTGACTACTTTGACCTTTTGGGGCTTCTAGATGACATGTGAGGATCCTCCAACTTCGTAAGGCCATAACTCTCAAACTGTGAGGAGTTATGTGACATTCCACATACCATCAGAAATGGAATGAAATGTACTATCCATATAGAATAGTATTACCTTTAAATACAACAAAAATCATACCGTTATCCATCAAACAAACTTGGGTCCATTACCCAAACCTGGGTTTTCCAACTTCACATGGTCATAACTCTCTAACCATGAGGAGTTATGTGACGTTCTACATACCACCGGAAATGGCATGACAAGTACTATCCATCTAGGATATTTTTCCTAAAAAATTTCCTGTCCTTCATCTCATTATTCCACAATTAATCATGGGTTCTCTTACTCTGCAAAGCATCTTCTCGTGAGGGATTTCACCATAAGGGGACCACTTTGGAGTTCATCCATATTTACTTCTTATAAACCATGAAAAAACAATAATGAGTCATATTTACTTCAAAAAATATTGGTTCCATTGCCCAAACCTTTGTGCTATGGGGGTTTATTCAAGGGTTGACATCAATGACAACCAACCTTAATCAACACCCCTAAGTATTTTATTCCTTTATTTTCAACATTTCCCTTGTAATTCCAAAATGAAATTAAATACCATGCATATGTCAGCATCATGATATATACCCAAAATTAGCCAATATGAACATGCCACATCATCAAACACTTGTACTTCCCAAAAATATCATAATGACATGATATTAAAAGTTTCCAAAATAATATCATGTGTCTGATGTCCAAAAATATGCATCAAATGTCAAGGTGAAAATGTCATCATATAGACTTAAATATATCAGAAATAATATATATTTTTTTATGTTGTCTCTCTTTGTCTACTTCACTCTAAAAGAGAAACCCTTTTCTTAAGTAAGTCTTGATAAACAAACTTCTTTTCTTCTACCTTATCAATCTTAGGGTGCATATCATTGAAAGTAATTTTTATTTCATTACTTTTTGGTTGATTTGGAGGTTGTTTTAACTATATGGATGAGGCTTTGGATGATTCAGAGCTTGGGGAATTTTCATATTGTTTTGCTTTGTCCAATTGAGTTTCAATGGGTAGTAATTTGTAGTTTCTAGGAATTTGGATAGAATGAGCCATAGAAGCAACATATGCAACATGAGGCATATAATGCATAGGAGGAGGTGGTGGAAATGAATTATCTAGCCAATGGCCTATGCCAAAAGGAGTATTTGTAGGGATGTTTTCCCATCCATCATTGGTTGGCTACACAGGAGGTTCTGGAAAATAAACAATACTCGGATGAGGTTGTAGAGGTGGATGAAGAGGAGCTTGAGGTTGTGGGAGTACAGGCTATCCAACAAGGTTCAAGTATCTAGTTTGCAACAATTGATGGAATTATTCATAGTTGGCATCAAAGTGTATTGAGAATCTCATCCTTTTATTTCTTATTTGTTGCCCAAAAAAATTAGGCACTCTTTCTCTCTGACCCTTGTTACCTCTGTTTCCATTGTGGTTACTTTCGTGACTAAAAAAACTCATCTATATGCATCAACATTCTAATTAGTAAATATAAAATACATAGTATATAAAAAATCTAATACTATTTTTCTTTCAAATGTATTAGTTGTGGATTTGAAAAAGGAAAAGAAATCAAGCATGCAAATGAATAATGAAAGGGAATGAAGGAAAACAAGGAAGAAAAACCATAATCTAGTAGACATCCATCTCATTACTTGCTATTTAAAACATCTGAAGTACACATTTTTTACCAAACTTCTTCATATGAACAGTCATTAATTTCTTTGAACATGGGAAATGAATGAAAATGAAATAATAAAAGATAGGGAAATAATAACAAGGGATTTGTAATTTGTGAAAAATGTTATAAGATGACAGGAATGCATGAATAATTTTATGTTCATTATCCATAAACAATCAATTAATTTTGTTCATAACCTGTATACCTGTTCATCTATGTAAAGTTCATTTCAGAACATTCATGATCCATTTTCCACAACATTCAAGTATGCCCAAAATATTTATTTTATTCATACAATTCTTCCAAATAAAAAACGAATTTCTCATATATCTCCATTTTGACCTATTTTAATCAATTACATAAACGTGATACAAATATTATAAAATTTAAATGAAGTATGATCTGGGAAACTTGAGAATAATGCCTTGAAAGTGATAAATCATGTGGGGAAAATGCCCAATTTATGTAAAATATAAACTTTTGATATATTAAACCCTTAATCCTTTCCCACATATGCATTTTCCTTTTTTACTTTAACAACTCAAACCTTGCATCAAACTATTTGAATTCCCAACTAATAATGACTTCAACCAATACTTTTCAATGCGAACCCGACTCTCTACGTTACGACCATTCAATATTGTTTGCAAAAATTGATATCAAATTTATAATTATAATTGAAATAGGATGGCCTCAATATTTAAATATTGAATAGGACGAATGTTGTGCTATGGCTTTTATTTCCAGCCAACCACTTATTTTGTCGAGTTACCAAGGGTTCAAACCAAATCATGGATATAAATTGAATGAAGATCTAAATTGAACCAACAATCATAATAAAATTTTAAAAGATCATTGATACCATACCATCAATAGTTCAAATCAAAGAGATAGTGGGTATTGGTAACCCAAACGTTATAACCAATAAGAGAAATAATGGGCACGTAGCCACTTCAAAGAACTGAGGAAGTGCCCAAAACAGGTTGTCCATAACTTGTTATAAACCCAAAACAAAATGAGCCACAACTATGATATAACCATAAGCTTTGAATCTGAGCATTAAAACATTTTCAAAGAGAATGGATATGGCCATAAATTATATGGTTCATTTTGAATCATATGCAACAAATATTGTATATGACCAAGGTTCAAAAACCATATAACTAGGAAACCAACCAATGCTATATCCACATTTGTATTGGAAACAACACTCACAAACCTAGGTTTGAACTTGAATAAAAAACTCAACAAAATAACAAGGGTTGACTAAAATCACTACTGGTTGCATAAAAAATGCAAGAGCAAACAACCTATATCCAAACTTTAAAACTAATCCAAAACTAATCATTTATTATATGGCTGTGGGTTCAAAACTTGACCCAGACTCAGCGTAAATAAAAACCATTTCAACGTTGGTTGCATAAGTTCCCAATAATGGGCATATTGTATGTGAATTTCATTCAAACCCTATCCAAGACTCGACATCTATCAAATATGGGTTCGACTCATGACCATACTTAACAATACGAATAAACCTGAAGTATTTTTTAAAATGTTGGGCACATCAATAGTGGATAGAATGAAATTAAGTCCAAACCTAGGTCGAGACTTGGGACATGACAGTCACAACATAAATGGGTTTAACCCTACATCCAATTTCTTTCACACAACCCACTACTTATTTTCAAATAAATCTCCAGGAAAATGGAAAATGAAAATATAAATTGAGAGAAGAATGCATTCAATAGAGGGCAGTAATAAAAACATTTATTTCTCTATGAAAATAGAAACCCTCAAACAATATTCACAATACTTTCATTTCATGAGAGAAGAGCAGGGAGGAAGAGATATACACACACTCAATACTAGTCGAAACCAGAGCCATTACTAACTCATTTGTTGGATTACTGAGAGGGGGGGGGGGTGAATCAGTAACAGAGAAATTTAATCCTTTTCAACCATATAATCCAAGTGGTATATCAATGAATCATTATCATCCAATAACTGAGTAAATAAGAAATGAACAAATGAACAAACATACACATACACAGTACACCAGTGTTTTACGTGGAAACCCAAATCGGGAGAAAACCACATAATTATTTTTTCTTATATGTCTTGAAGAATTACATTCATTGGAAGCACCAAATTCCTTTGTTTTCTAGTTGCAACTGGAAGGAGGCTCCAACCCCCTAGATTCTCAAGCTACAACCTGAGGGAATCTCCAACTCCCCAATTCTTTGGCTACAACCAGAAGGAGGCTACAAACCCCTATGTTCTTTGACTACAACTGAAAGGTGGCTACAACCACTTGTCCTTGCCTCATCCTGCCACCCTGAAGTAGAAGAAGAATGATGGAACCACTGTCAACCCGTCACTGTGAGATATACCACTGTAAACCTGTACCAATACATAGGAATCATGCATCAACCATGCATCAACATGTACCTCAACCTGTAATCAACCTGTACCATAAACAAGTTCATCAACCATGCACCAACCTGTACCAAATAACCTATAATCAACCTGTACCATAAACAAGTGAATCCAACCATATACCAAGTATTTACCAATCATTTGTCAACTACTCATCAACTATGACTCATCAATATGTACCAACATCATCAACTATACACCTCATGTATATGCCAACTCATCAACTACTTGTCTCAACCATGTACTCAACATGTACCTCAACCAAAAGCCCTCATCAATTTCATC